>JAABKJ010003906.1:0-25184 GCA_011634705.1 Andricus grossulariae
TGACCTATAATATTATTACACTTTATTCAAGAGTAAGGAAGTTATAGTCATTTATATTATATTATATGAAAAATCGATTTTTATGGTAAACATTTTCTTATTCTCGTAATTCAAATTTAATGCAAGAAAAGAAAAGATGTTTTGATTCGAGACGAATCGATTGACCTATAATATCGATATCTTTTATTGAAGAGTAAGGAAGTTATGGTAATGCATAGTATTTGTAAATACGGGTTTTTATAGTAAAATTTTTTTACTAACATAATTCAAAGTTGATACAAGAATAAAAAAGCTTCTTTGAATCGAAGCGAATCGATTGACCTATAATATTATTGCATTTTATTCGAGAGTAAGGAAGTTATAGTCATTTATATTATATTATATGAAAAATCGATTTCCATGGTAAACATTTTCTCATTCTCATAATTTAAAATTGATGCGAGAATAGAAAAGATGTTTTGACTCGAGACGAATCGATTGACCTATAATATTGATATATTTTATTGAATAGTAAGTAAGCTATGGTAATGCATAGTATTTGTAAATGCGGGGTTTCATAGTAAAACTTTTATACTTACATAATTTAAAGTGGATACAAGAATAAAAAAGCTTCTTTGAATCGAAGCGAATCGATTGACCTATAATATTATTGCATTTTATTCAAGAGTAAGGAAGTTATAGTCATTTATATTATATTATATGAAAAATCGATTTTTGTGGTTAAACATTTTTTCATTCTCATACTTTAAAATTGATGCGAGAATAGAAAAGATGTTTTTATTCGAGACGAATCGATTGACCTTTATTATTGATATATTTTATTGAAGAGTAAGGAGGCTATATGGTAATCCATAGTATTTGTAAATACAGGTTTTTATAAAAAAAAATTTTTACTCACATAATTCAAAATTGATTTTGAACTTTTGTTAAATATTCGTCTTTTTACGGTGAATCGCACTGTTTTTTATTAACAAATCAAAATGATTTTTGTTTAAAAATTCATTCTCTTGGTTGAAAGTTAATTTTTTAAATTGAAAACGTGACTATTAACTTAAATTAACTTAGCATAAGGCTGGCAAAGGGACAGGGTGCGATAAAATTTCCCCCTTCCCTTTTCGAGCTCGAAAAATTACCATTTTAAATACAAAATTTGATTTGTCCGATTTATCATTATATTTTAATTTTTTTTGTATTATTTTGTAAGTTAGTCTTTTTTTTAATTTCTATTGTTAAATGGATCAAAATTAAAACTTTAGTGAGTTCATTATCTAAAAAACCACAAATGCTTCCTCTATGAGGAAGCAAATAAATTTGTTATGGGAAGCAAAGTGTCCGTGAAATGAGCACCATATAAATACAAATAAAGTGGAAACATTAGATATTTTTAAATTAAGTATTATATATTTTTAAATTAAGTAAGTTTAATTAAAGGAATAATTTTTTTTTCGAAATTGTTACCACTACAAAGCTTCCTCTATGAGGAAGCAAAAATACAAAAAAGTACAAAATTCGTCCGAGTAATAGAGAAAACTTGTACTTTCTTGTAATTTTGGTTTTAATTTATCATACTTATTGGTAGATTCTGTAGAAATGGTTTTAGTTTTTTGCACTTTTTGTGAAAATTTTTTCACCAGGGTAGGTCTTTAGCTACACTGCCGGTCAAAATTTTCCGGACACCTCTTTTTTTATGACTGATAAAGTTCCCTTCATTTCACTTATGTCAGCGCTAAGAAATCTTCTAGAAAAAGGGTTGAATGCTCTCAAAATTCTGTATGAAATGAGTCCAGGATGGAGTCAATTTGTCTTTTTTTTTAAAGTAGATATTGCAGAAATAGTGTAAATTTAAATGTTTTATTAAATTTTCAATAACTTCCGTGATCATCAATATTGTTTATTATTCTTGGGCTCCTTTTAAAGCTATTTCTCCACAGTATCTTAGCAGTTTATGAGCATAAATCTGAGGAAATTTCCGATTACGGTGCAAGAACGTAAAGTCGTAACAAAAAAGTTGGAAAAATCTAAATAATCTTTGCGATGAAAACAATATTTTCGTGAATATATATAACACATAACCAAGATGTTTCTATAATAGTGCCTCAAAATATATATTTATTTAATATTTGCTTTATTTTGCCTGCAGATAAGATGTTTTCCAATTTGTCCAAGTTTTTTGTTACAACTTTATGTTCTTGCACTGTTACAGAGAATTATTTTAGATTTATGCTTATAAGCTTTTGCGATACTGTGGAAAAATATTTTCAAAATGAGCCAACCCAGGCGGAAATATTATATATAGTTTATATATAGTGTGGAGTATAATATATAATATTCATTTGTTTTATATAAAAAATGTATAAAACAAGTGAATATTATATATAATACTTGACACTATATATAAACTATATATAATATTTCCGCCTGGGCAAGAAAATAAAAAAACATTGATTATTACGGAAATTATTGAAAATGTAAGAGAATATTAAAATTTACACTATTTTTGCAATATATCCTCAAAAATAGACAAATTAGCTTCATCTTGGGCTCATTTTATACATAATTTCGAGAGCATTCAACTCTTTGAAGAGACATTTTTTTAGTTCTGATATAATAAAAATTAAGACAACTTAATCAGTCATCAAAAAAGAGGTGTCCGGAAACTTTTGACCGGCAGTGTGTAATGATTTTTATTATTATGCTTGTAAAAAACATTGTAAGGTACATATTGTGAGTGTTTCACAAGACATAGTCTAGACAAGTTCGAGTTATTAACACTTACCCTTCTCAACTTTGAATCATTAATAACTCGGTTTACGGAGGACTTCGGTCGCTAGGTACAACACACTTGAAATGACAGACCCTTCAAGAACTTGCGTAACTTTCGTTGGGAAAATTAATGAATAAAATGCTCCCCGTCCTGGAATTCCCTCCAATTTTTCAAAAGCTGTTTTACTTTTTTTTCCTACCCATTTATAATATGAAGTGTAAGATTGGCACTTTAGTTCAAATTATAAATAAATAAAAAATGAGTGATGGGGCTGTTCAAAAATTACGTATTCACTTCTAGAAGGGGTGAGGGTTAAAAGATTTTGTGACGACTTGTGACGTAATGGGGAAAGGTTAACGCTGAAAGTGACGTTACAGATGGGAAATATAAATTTGAATAACAATTTTTAGAAATTCTTGAAAAAATGAAAATTAGTGACTTTTTTTTACAAGTAAAACATCTAAATACATACTTCACACTCTTTCCTCTCTTCACCCTTTTTTTCAAGAACTCTTTTTTCCCCTGTTTTCAAGAAAATTTTCCCTTTTCTCATTTTTTCACTTAAATGCGAACTGAATTAATAGAATCGAATAAGAAAATCCAACTATTTTTTAATGAAAAGTCTACTATTATATGTTTGGTTCGGAATTCGCCTCTTTTGGTTGAAAATTCGACTTGATCATTGATCATTTTTAGTTGAAAATTCTAATATTAAAATTTTCATTGAGAATTTATATTTTTTGATGGAAGATTCAACTACTTGGTTTAAAGTTGAACGCCTTTGTTAAAACTCATTTTATTGGTTGAAGACTAAACTATTTTGTTTGAAGTATGTTTTTATAGGTTGAAAATTATTATTTTTTTAATCAAAAATTAACTATTACATTTTTTGTTAAAAATTTATTGTTTTTAGTGTAAAATTCAACTATTAACTTTTTCATGGGGAATTCATGTTTTTTTTGTTTAAAATTCAACTACTTGGTTAAAGTTGAACTACTTTGTTAAACATTTATTTTATTAGTTGGTAATTTAACAGTTTTGTTAAAAATTCATTCTTTTTTGGTTGAAAATTAATTTATTCAACTATAAATTGAACTGTTCCATTATTGGTTGAAAATCGAAAGTTTTTAGTTTGAAAATAAAGTTTTTGATTGAAAATTAATGTATTTTGTTGTAAATTCCTCTTTTTTGGTAGAAAATAGTTCTTGGCTGAAAATTGAACTACTTGCTTAAAAATTCCTTTTATTAGTTGGAAATCCAACTCTTTGGTAGAAAATTCAATTATTTTGTTCAACATGCGTTTTATTTTGTTGAAAATTGATTTTTTAATTGAATATTCATCTGTTCCACCATTGTTTGGTAATTGATCGCTTCTATTGGAAGATTCAAACATCTGATTGAAAATGGTTTTTTTTTGTTGTTAAAAATAAATTTCTTAAACTGAACATGTAACTATTCCATTTTTGTTCAAAAACACATATTTTTTGGTTTCGAATTGAACTATTTTGCTTAAAAATTCAACTATTTTCTAGAGAATTCAATTCTTTGTTTTGAAAATTCAACAATTTGGTTGAAATTTTTTTTCTCTTTTGGCTGAAAATCATTCCTGGTTGAAAATGTATCTCATTAGGTAGAAATGTTATCTCTTTTATTTAAAAGTGCAACTGTTTGGTTAAAAATCAATCTGCCTTGGTTGAGGATTCAACATTTTTGTTGGAAATTCTTTTTCTTTGGTTGAATTCAACTCTTTAAATATTTGTTTTGGTGAAATATCAGCTATTATATTTTTCCTTGACAATTTGGCCTTTTTTATAAAAGATTCAAAATACTAGGTCGAACGTGGAACTTCTGTATAAAAAATTCTTTTCTAGAAATTGAAAATTCATCATTTTAGTTAAAAATTCAACTATTTTGTTAAAAATTTAATTATTTTAAAGAAAATTTTACGGCTTTGTTGAACAGTCGTTTTTTTGGATAGCAAATTGGACAATTTGTATTAAAAATTCAACGGTCTTGGTTGATAATTAATGTTTTATCGTTGAAAATTCCATTATTTGGTTGAAAATTAATATTTGTAGCTCAAAAATTAAGCTATGTAGTTAAAAATGCAATTGTTTTGTTAGAAATTCATTCTTTTCTTAAGAGTTCAACTATTTTCTTAAAAAGTTTTTTTTTTTGTTCGGAAATTCAACAGCTTTGTTAAAAAATCATCTTTTTGTATTGAAAATTCATCTCTTTTGGTAGAAAAGTTCTTGGTTGAAAATTCAACTGTCTTTTAAAAATTTCGTGTTTTGCCGTGAAAAATCGCCCCTTTTTATTTTATTTAACAATTCGACGACTTGGTTGACAAATCATCTTTGTAGGTTAAAAAATTTGAACTATTTGGTTAAAAATTGAACCAGTTTGTTGAAAATTCAACGATTCTTTTGAACACTGATTTTTTTCGAAAATTTAACTGTTTTGTTCAGACTTGTCTTCATTGGTTCAAAATTTATCCCTCTTGTTTAAATATTAATATTTTTTTGGTAGAAAAGCTCTTAGTTGCAAATTCATTTTTCTTGGTTGAAAAATCATCTGTGTAGGTTGAAAATTCTATTATTTGGCTAAAATTCAACTATTTTCTTAAAAATGTGTCTCTTTTCCGTGAAATTTCAACTATTTGGTTGTAAATTCAACCGTTTGTTCTAAAATTTTAATTTTAACATTCGACTTTTCGGCTTGAAAACTCAACCTTTCCTCAAAAATTAATCTCTTATGGTAGAAAATTAATCTTCTTTGTTTGAAACTTCAACTATTTTCGAGTTTCATATTTCCCTTGTTTTGAGAGCATTCTGGGCCGAAAAAACTCAAAATTATTAGATTTTTAGTAATAGCATTAATAAGTTTCTTCGTGGTATCACAAACACATAAACATTTTTTTTTTAATTTCTTACCATTGGGCAAGTCGATTGCAAATTTTTTATTTAGTTTTTTGTGCATGAAAAAAATGTTTGAAAATTTTATTATATTTTAATTTCTACCTAAAGTGGCAAAAACAATGTTTTCCGTTTTTTTTTAAATTTATCCCGCTTTTTTCAATAAACGATGAAATACGTATATATTTTTAAGTTATTATTAAAAAGAGCTTATAAAACTAAAATAAGGAAAAATATTTTTTTGACAACTTGAGGCTGAAATTGAAAAAATTGAATTTTTCGTCATTTACTGAAATATTGTACTGTATTTTCACCAAAATAATTGTTCACTCACATTACTTCTTCCCGAGGTTATTTACTTCCATACATTTAACCCAAAAAAATTGAACATTTTTTTTCTGTACACAACAAAATTCTTTAGATTCAAAATTGGAATATTTTCAATCGATTTACCCAATGGTGAGAAATTTTTTGAAATTTTTGTTTGAATTTGTTCGTAATGCCACAAAGGAGCTTTTAAGTGCTATTACAAGGAATTTAATTATTTTGAGTTTTTCGGCCCAACCTACAGTGAAGTCTGTTAAAATTTTATTTCTGTATGTTTCGTGTTTAATTTTAATCGTTTATCAAATGAAATCAAAGACAAACTTTTGACTAATGTATTTTCTTGTTGCAAATGAAAGTTTATTTTGAATATTATTTAGATTTCCAGCTGACTGATTTAAACAAATTAGGAATTGCAAAATTAATTTTATAAAGTTTAATTCGAAAAAAAAGAAAACAGTATCGAAAAAATTTCCATTGGTATTTCACCAGCGATTGTTTTGTTGAATGTAGCTAGATAACCTTATCCAACGTTCGTTGTTCATTTCCGAACGTTTCCTATATGGCTATATTATTTGAAGAAGGAAAATATTAATGCTTTAAAAAGACTATTAAGAGTTAGATTATATTTTTTGGTAAACGTGATACTGCAGAAGAGAGTGAGCTATGTGTGAGTCTATGCAACGGAAATTGGATTTTTTGAGCTCGGATCCTTTGGAACAGACTATCTTTGTGTGGATTTATCGATTTCTATTCAAGTATGCGACCAGCTATCTAATATACTTTGTCATACTGATTATCTACTATCATGCATCCTTGCTGATTATATGCGCTTCATGACATCGAGGGAGACGAAAATAATTTTCAGATAAGAATTTCATTATGAGTAAGTGTATAAACATTATATTTATTGTTCTTGTTTAATAGAAAGGAGTAAAAATTGTGGGTTGGTATCGGAAAAAAGTGATTTTTTTCGAAATCGATCCATTTCTTCTGTTCTCTTTTTTATTTTAAAATTAAAAGAAAAAGCTGCTATTGGCTTTAAAATCATGGAAATTTTTCACGCGTACACCTTTTAATGGTGAACAATAATAACAAATAATAAATGAAAAATTAAATGTTTACTCAATTTACCATTTTTTGAAAATGTGCGAATATATGTTGAATATGTTGAACCTCAAATTTCTTTCGATTCAGTCAAAGAACCATTTAATTATTTTGCTTTTTCGGGATTTCGAATTTTTTTCACCATTTTAAAAAGTTTTAAAGATCAGGACATTTTCTCTCTCTCAAAATTTCAGATTTGTCATATTTAACTTCTTTCAAACAAGTGTGCATTTAACTCAATCCAATTTTTTTTCTCATTTTCAATGAAATTCTAAATTAAGCTAATCATTTATTCTAATTTCAAATGTTTTATCATTATTGAATAGCAAAAATTGTACTTTGAATAAATTTTCGATCATTTTTGTACCAATTAAATTTAAAATCAAACTTGAAGAATTTCCAGTTAGAATTATTATTTAAGACACCATTTCTTTAATCACGAATGAGGTTTTGGATTATTCTTTTTAAATTTTAATGTTTTTAAATCGAAATTTTCAAAACGTATATTTCCAATTGTGACAATAACAATTTTCCATAATAAATATTTAATTTTTCAATCTTGAATAAGTTTTAGATACGATTTTCATTATGTGTAAGTGTATTAACTTTAGGTTTATTATTTGTGTTTAACAGGGTGAAGTGAAAAAAGCTAAAATTAATCGAATTGTTTGAACAGAGGAAAAAAGTCTGTGGGTTGACTTCCGAAAGAAGTAAATTTTTATCATATCGGTTTATATCTTTTGTTCTCTTTTTTTATTAGAAAATTAAAAAAAAATATTGCTTTAAAAATTATGACGATTTTTTCAGATGTACAGTTTTAACTTGTGAAAAAAGTTGAATATGTCGAATCTCAGATTTCTTCAGATTGCACCGAAGAGACATTTAATCATTTTGTTTTTCCGGAAGATATTTTTTTCGTGACTTAGGAATTTTTTATTTTGTTTCACGATTTTGAAATTCAAAGAAGATTCAAGTTCGGAATTGTTTCACCGTTTGACTGAAAGCTTGACACATTGGCCATTTTTTAAACAATAAAAAATGAACAATAATTCGTAATTGAAAATGTTTAAAATTGAACAAAACTCAAAAGCGTTAAAATTTTGAAATCTGAATTCTTAAAATTTGAGAATTGGCTAATAGAAGCCTTTGAAGATCGTTAAAAAAATTACTTTTGCGAAAAAAAATGTATTGCACAAAATTTGTAATAATTGAATCCCGGTTTATTTAAAGCCTGACTAAGTAAAAAATTGCAAGCCACCAAAATTAAATTTTTTTTTGTTGAAGCTGTTCAAGATGAAAGTTTAACAATAAAAGTTGAAAAATTTCCAAAAAGAATGATTTCAAACGGAATTTTTTAAATTGGGACTAAGGTTTCAAGTATGAATAATGTAAACTTTATTCTTTTAATGTTTTACTAAAAATCGTAAAAATGTATCTTATTTCAAATTCAAACATTAACAATTGTACAAATTGAATATTGCGTCTTTCAATTTTGAATGATGTGAATATAATTTCAACTTATTTGGCAAAGCTTCTGAGTTTGAAAAATTTAAACGCGATGCATTCAAAATTAAATAAATCAAATTAACTAAGTGAATTTGTTTTTAAGAAAATTATGATATATAGTCTAAGTAATTATTATATTTCTGTTCCAGAAGACGAGAACCTTTATTTTATTGGAATTGAGTCATCATAGTTCACTAGCAAAATAATGAATTTGGCTTGACCTAAGGATGTTTCAGTAAATAGGCCTCAAACTATATTAACAATAAAAATGTTCAGTCAAAATAAAACTTAATACAGTATTTGAATATAATTTTGAAGGGCTCTAGTGATTTATCCCAAATTAAATAATTGATTATTTTACACGTGTATCTTTTTAGAACAAATATGAATTAGTATTAAGAAAAACATAATCATTTTACTGAAATTTTTCGTTCGAATATGTTAACGTTTTTTATTTTAATTAAAAAAACTTAAATCAAACCAGACAATATATATATATATACATATATAAATTACAAATTCTTAAGCACATATCAAATTTTCTGACATTTTTCAGAATTCTAAAGACTAATCCTATCTAAAAAAAGTGGTATAACAATATTTTTTGAAAATCGAGCATAATTGTTGTTGAAAATGTGATTGGTTTTTCATTACTTTAAGTTGCTTTATATGGCGAATTTTAAGTGTTGAAAATTAAATCTGGAAATTATTGAAAATATTATATATATTTTATGATAGTGCTTTCCGATGCAAATAAGTATTTAAAAAATGAATAAATTTTGATATAATATCATAGAGTTTACAAGAAGACTTAAAATGTCTACTTTAATCTCGTAGCATTTTGTTCAATGTAAACGAGCACTTCTAAACAAAAATCATCATGATTCGAAATTTTTAACAAATGTAGGTTATTTTAGCGCTCTTAAAATTGAAAGTTTTTCAATAATTTAAATTTTTTGATTTTGTTAGCATTTTTACAAAAAATTGACCTTTTTAAACAAAAATCATTAGATTTCAAAGAATATTTACGATTTTTATGCAATTGTATCTAAAAAAATCATTACAGTTCGAACAAGATTTCCAATTTTCAAGCAGTTCCAGGTTATATTAATGTTTTTCACAGGAAATCGGTTATTTGAACAAAAATCATTAATTTCGAAAAAGAATTACAATTTTCCAAGAACTTTAGGTTATGTTTGTATGTTTCACCTTATATTGGTATGAAAAAAATCGTTATATTTAAATTCAATGATTTTTGTTATTATTCATACAATTTACAAGCTTGAATAACTCACCCCGTCACCTAACATTTTTCAACAATTTTTTATCTTCTTCAAAATTAATTATTACTCAATGAAAATGTCATTATTTGAAAAAGATTTCGAATCTTTTATCCATTTTGGATTATGTTAGTGTTTTCCGTCGGAGATGGGTATTTTTGATAAAAAATTATATTTCAAAGAAGATTTGCACCTTTTAACAATTTTAGGTCATGTTGGCGTTTTTCACCAGAAATCGATATTTTAATAAAAAATCATTAGATTTAATAGAAGATAAAATATTTTTGTACCATTGTATATAAAGCTAGCGGTGTCACATAAAGTATCGATATCAATTTCAAAGAAGATTTAAAATTTTGGAACAACTTAAAGTTATCTTAACATTTTTGACCAGAAATCAATTATTTTGAAGAAAAATCACGATGTAGAACTATTTATGGTATGCTGTGCTAGTGTTTTTTGTCGAAAATGTGTATTTTTAACTAAACAAATTTGGAGATTTGTGAGATTATTGTTATTTGGAACATTATTCAGAATTATTAAATTTACAATTTTTGTACTATTTCTGATTTTGTTCGCGTTTTATATTAGAAATCGGTACTTTTAATCAAAAATCATTGGATTTTCAAGAAGATTGAAGGATTTTGCACAATTTGAGTTTTAATCGGTATAGATTTTAAAGGGCATGCGCAATTTTTGAACAATTTTGGGTTATGTTAACATGCTATATCGGATGAAGGTTATTTAAAAAAAAACACTAGGTTTAAAAACAGATTTGTAATGATAAACAATTTTTTATTATTTCATGTCAGGGTTTTTTAGATTTCGAAGAATATTTGCAACGCTTGTAACAATAAAAGGGTCTGTTAGCGTTTTCATTGGAAATCGGTTATTATAACTGAAAATCATTAAACTTCCAAAATTAAATTTAGTGTAAACTGTGTGGCTTTGCAGCTCATGTGGGGGAAAGCGGCACGCCCTTTTATTCTGCATTTTTGACTGCAATTTTTGCTTCTTCAGAGTGAAAATGATAAAATAGTAATGATCATTACAATAATTGTGAAACTTCAATTGTAAAATCTAGCAGAAGCAATATCTTATTTTAAATACAGAATTAAGCTTACGCCGCTTTCCCCACATATGCACTGCTTAACTGGAGCCGCTTTGTACAGCATGATCGGTCTCCTCATTATTACTCCGTGATAAAATTCGACTCACGCGCTAAAACCATTCAGAATTTTTTCGATTCGATTACAGCTTGAGTCTGTTCGAAAAATTCGACCCATGACTCATGTCCAGATGTCGGTTCTGAGTCGAGTCAAATTATTTTACGCATCACTAGGTAAGAACAGTATCAATGTCATATTATTATTAGTGAAGCCGTTCGTGCATTTCAGAGAGAGAGGCTTGATCTGAAACTTGAAAGGGTTCAGTTTACACTAATTTAGTGCAGGTATCCCGCAAATAAAATGCAACGTGTGTGTTCGACGTACGCGGATATTGTGCGTCGTCTGGCTGCGCGTCATTACGGATGGCATGTACATGTAGGTATGTACATTGTACTTGTACAAGATAATGCCTTCGTGTATGTACGGGTAGGGTATCTCCGATTTTGTAGCAATTTCCGGTTCAACTGGCTTCACGTAGGCATTGTACAAACGGGATTGGGGTGGGAAATAGATAATTATTGATCGCTTAATTACTTACTAAGCAGTACGTAGAGGTACGTGTCTGGCAGCTAGTCCAACGACTCTGTCACTCTATTCAATCACTCCTACATGTCTGATGTCTCCTCTCAGCTATTTTACCTCACACCTGTCCTTTCCAATTTGCGTCACGTGTATACTTACATTTACTGCAATCAGCTATTTCCATTCTTCATTTAATTTTCAAAATTATATTACTGAATAAAATGGCATAGAAATTCTTCATAGAATTCTAGTATATACCTAAAATGGATTGAGTCCAAGTACTTGAAAACGTATTTAAAAAATTTAAACATTCTAAAGAAATTTAGGATGTATAATTTATACTATTTGTGCATTGAGTGATGACCGAAGAAACAATTATCCTATTTGAAGTAATTGTTTCACGTTTATCCTAAAAAGTTTAGTCAAGTTATATTTTTGTCGTCCTGTAGTTATCATTAAAGCGGGTCAAAAGCAATGAAGAGTACTGTGTTTTGCAGTAAACTTATAAATTTATTTTGTCTTTTCTATATTTGTGTTGTAAGCGTACAAAAAGTGATAAATCCACTTGAGTTCATTTCTCAATATTTAGGGATATCTTGCAGCTTGCAATTCATTAATAAAAATGAAATTTGAAATGGGTCATTATAATCTGCACAAGTCCCAGTTCCCAGTTTGTTTTGCCCTGTTAAAAAGGCCTCTAGTATCCTTTTTTAGATCCTCAAGACTAGAATACCCCCAGGGTGCATGCCTGTTTTCTTAATACAAAGAAGACAATTGCCCTCATATGCCTTATTCATATCTTTCTGCAAGATGTCGATAACAAATTCTATCTGTTCAATTGACTTGATTCGATCTGGTATAGCGCCCAATAAACTGTTAAGATCCTCCCTATAAGGATACCAGTTAGTTGATTAGAATTCCTATACCATTGAGCCTCAGCTCTATTGGCTGTCAAGAGAATATCTGTTTATGATCGGATAGGAGCATAACCGACGACACATGCCATGTCTTCAAAACTTCGCTAATAATAATTATTGGTACATTGCCCCGATTCGATAAAGTTTAATCAGTAGCTAAAAGCTGATATAATGAAAACTCATCCCTGTTGTTTGTGTCCTTACTACCACAAGTCGAATGATGTGCGTTAGCATCACATTCGATCAGAAATGACCATCCTCTCACGTAACCGTAGTCCAACAGATTTCTCCGCTCCTCAGATGGTGGTAGATCCGAGAAGTTAAATGGTAGGTATGTCAAGAAAATCACCATAGGCTGCCGCTGGCTACTTATATGGTGCTCGATCTTTATTGTTACCAAGTTTCTAGAACAAAACCCTGGTAAACTAATAAATTCAATATCACTTCTGACATTAAGTGCTGCCCTAGGTGTTTTAACGGATACATCATAAATGACTGATTCTCTCTCATTACTTATGCCTCTAACTTTCACCTTGTAGGACCAAGGTTCTTTGTATCAATGCAAAAGCTGTTTGTTTGGCTATTAAACGTCTGCTTAAGACAGCAAATGCTCCTTTAGCATGGTGAATGTTAATTAAGATAAAATGCAGACTGGAAGGGGGACATCCAGTGTCCATTTCAACATCCAGTTTTCTCCTGCATATCCTCTGAAAACAGCTCCTGAACTTTATCTTTAGGTGCACTTTTGGTTTGTAAAAGGATCTTCATGTTGATCCTCTTCAACTCATAGAGCGGTCGGCAGTCGGTCTCCTTGAGACTCTCGACAATATCGGGCTGCGCAGTTATCACAAGTTGGGTAGCTTGATTACTTGCCTTGACGTCAAAAACCTTCCGTTTTTCTGTCTTTAAGGTCCGATTCTGAACTGCTATCCTCTTGAGTGCTGCCGTTGGTTCCACGAATACACTGGGGAATTCAAGCTAACATATTCACTAGCTTTGGGAGGTATTTGCTGTCGCACACTTTGATCTTAGCTTCCGCCTGAGGTTGTAATCCGCCAAAAGCTTCAATGAGAGAAGTTTGGGACACTTCATCCGAACAGATGTCAATAAAAGTGTCATTCTTGAAGCGGCAATATTCAAACCTTGGGATGACTTCTGGTTGCAGCCCATCGATTTCCTTCTCCAATGCTACTTCAATTCCTTTAACCTAGTCGCGATCATGTTCGGTTGTAAGCAACACTTCGGCGACTATAGCCATATTCAGATGACTTTGAAGGGCTTGACTATATAAGAGGATGTTGGATCTCTCAGCTCATCATCTTCTATTCCTTAACTTCGTTTGGTATGTTGCTATCAGAATAGGGCCTCGTTAGAGTCCCCAGTTGGCTGGTTGTTGCGTTTGATTGATTTAACAATTGTCTTTTCAATCTCTTCTTTGCAGTTCCCGGTAATTTAGCTCTTCGTGGTTTTACCGCTTGGTTTGACGACCGGCGTTAGCATCGCATGTAGGCCCACGTAAGTTCCTGCCTCCTGCTTCGTCGGGGTTACTACCAAACGGTTCCTACTTATAGACTCTGAAGTGTGCACTAGGGTTTCTTCGGTAAATTTATTCTTCTCGGGAGCAGATTTTTTCCCAGAGGGGCCATTGCCGACTTCTCCTGTGTGTTTTGTTTTTGTTTAGGAAAAGAACCTATTTTGATCCCAAGATTAGGTCGGAAAATATTTGGTCACAGAACCTTGATTATAGGGATTCACGCCTTGTCTTGGGGCTTTTCTCACCTGAACCATTGACTGCGACTGCTTATTTAGCTTTGTATCCATATTCAACAGAAAACCTTCGTACAGGGATACTTTATCTGCTACCTCTATCCTCAATAAGTCCTCATTTTCTCCAGATAAATGAAACCAACTTATGAAGAATTTCAATAAAAACGTAACAAATTAATATTTTTTGAAAATTTTCAAGATATATACTAGTCACTATCGCATTCGTCATTCTGCAGTATTTAAAATTCATTAATCTGTTTCTGCTGCACTGAAGAAAAAATACTTTAGATTTATGAAATTAAGTGTGCTACTATCTAGTAATTTAAAGGAAAAAAGTTTCAATTCTTTCCCTCCTTTGAGACCCATTATCCCAAGTACCGGACTCTCTCTCTGTTCTGCTAAATACTTTTTTTGGAAGTCTGTCTTCTTCCTTATAAAATATTCAAACAGTTTTTAAATTTTTTACTAGGCATTGTGGATCTAATATGGCGAACAAAATTCGGGGTGCTTTTTAATGTATGTTCTCGCACCTCTCACGTTCACTCTTTTATGTGAAAAGAATTAGAAAAAATTCTGCCCGCTATCGTCAGAATTCAGGATGTGATCCGATGCCGGATCCGAGCACTATCCTAATAGGAATTTCTAAACATTTTCAAAGAAATTTTTTGTGAAACGTTATAATCTTGGCATATATTTGTTTCATAGTATTTTTCATTTTTCCCCATAGGTCATCGATTTCATTATGCAATATGTCTCACTAAAGATGCTAAACTGCTAAATAATTTAAGAAACAAAAATGATCAAAAGAAACAAAAATGTGGATACGTGATATATCTCGAAATTTGTTGTTCTAATTTTTCGAAAAGTCAAACAATATAGGTCAAGGTTGGACCAGGACAGGGTAAAGGCTGGGACAAATTCGAGGACAAATCTGGGCCAGGAATAATTTCTTCATTTACAAAGTATATTATCACAACGAATTGTGTATAAAAGACGTATATACGTTTAGATTACACTTTTCTTTATTTCAAAAAATGATCCACAGTACTGCCAGTACCGGCCATGATTGTATAGTCTTAAGTTGTATTATTTATTTATCTCTGCAAAACGAATATTTCGAAGAACTGATGATTCAGAGGGTCATTATTCAAAATTAGTACAGTAATGTTGGTATTGTTTCCATATATGCGTACTTTAACTCTTCCATAGTTATTATCAAGATCCACTCTGGGTGCCATGAGTGGATACAACTTTCCACCTAGAATTGCTGCAATTATGTACTTGTGATTTATATCTGTTCCTACTTCGTAAAAGTCTGCTGGTAGATGGCCAGTTCGACCTCGAAATACTTTACTCTCGCAATGATGAACATCAAGTTGAACTGGAGGAGGATGAACTGCGTGATCTTAATGTGGCCAAGCTAAATCTGCAAAAGGAATGTATAGGTAGCAAATGGATTATTGTATTAATTATCAAATTAGCTTGATGAATCATAGCTATAATAGGGAAAGAAAATAAAAATCAGTTCGAGATGAGGTCGGTAGGCATGGTCATAAGCGACATTTTTCTGGATTCAAAAGTTACAAACTCGACGATATTTGAAATCATTTTAATTTATTTTAATTAGGTTTCGGTTAAACGGAATTTTTCTGGATCAAAATGTTGACTATTCATACTTTATGAAGGAAATTAAATGGACTCATCTTGAGACCGTCTCATGGCATTAAACAGAATTATATCGATTTCAATTTCTACCATTCTCAAGAGAATAAAAATGGCTTCGAACATTTGCTAAACTTAATTTGATTTTATCAAGCAATAACCCAAGAACACAAAACCAATTAAAAAGTTGATTAAAGATGAGTATTTAAAGTGTTGTCTTATAATACGTCATTATATTTTCTAAATTTTTAAATTTCGGTACATAGTGTTTGGCCTTATCTTTAACCGCCTGCAGAGATCTTACAGGTCTCCATCAATAATAGCCCATAGTGAATAGAAAATTGAGTAGCATTAAAATGAGATCAATTGTACACGGTCGAAAACGACATTGTTTTCATAGAAAATGTTACAAATTTGACAATATTATAGATAATTTTACTGTGTTTTAATTCGCACCTTATTCTTGGGGTAGGATAAGCGCACCAATTATTGACACCTTGGCCCTATTATTGGCATGCCAAAAACCGAATTGGATTTATTTTATTTTCGATACAAACTTCATTGCACTGAATAAGTAATATATACACTATATGTAAAAATGGTACTAGAATTAAATTAATTGAGACAAAACATACTAGAAAAATGCATTACCTATGAAATCAGAGAAGGGCGCCAACAATTGGGGCTCTTTCTCTACACGAAAATTTCGAGACTCGAACAGTTTCGAGCTTTTCAAGATCGGGATCAACTTTTTGAAAAAATCAATAAATGAGCGGATTCTTATGAAAGTCAGCGATCGGTATTTCTGATTAAAGGATTGCTCAACATAAATTTGGGGTTTTGAATTTTTCGAACTTCCAGTTTTTTGCACATCCTTAACTGATTTATAGATTTGGACAGCACTGTGCGTTGTGAGAAAAAGTGTTATTTTAATTTGAACTATTTGAAATCGTAAAGAAATGTATTGAAATGATTAATGAACTTTAAATTATGGATTTTATTATATCAACCAATAGAATTGGGGTAAACTGTTCAGATAAATTACAAAATGCCACTAGATGTTTTCATTTTCTTGAATTAAAGGAAACCCACTTATGAAGAATTTTGGAAAGAGTGTAAATATTATATTATTAGTATTTTCTAATGCTCTTTTTTCTATAATTTTGTTTAAAAAATGCGTACAGCAATTGGTGAAAGACATGTTAACATTTTCATGATGAATAATAAATTTAATGGAAATGGTATAGTAAAATTTCTTGGAAGAAAAAAAATGATTTAAAAAAATTTGAACACGATAGGCACTAAAAAATTACTTTAATATAGAAAACAAGATTTTCATTCATAGTATATGAAATTCTAAATTGTGTATTATATAAACTTGTATTATAATAGTAAAATTTAATAATAAAATTGATAATTCTAAAAATTTTAGAACAGAATTGTACAATTGAAAGTATTTCATAAAAAGTAAAATAAATCATCGCATTCGAAAGTATTATGTTTATATGATTTTGAAATGTAAAATTAAATTTTGTAACACTGTCGAAGACGCTGGTTGATTTTATCTTTATTTAATATTTTCAATTGCGAAACTTTATTCTGAAATTTGAAGAATTATTCAATTTCACTACTATACTAAAAATTTATATAATATACAATTTAGTAATTTATAATTTAATATACTAATAAAGTACACAAATATTGTTTTTTACATAAGCGTGACTTCTAGATGCCTAGCGTATTCGACATTTTTTTGAAAATAATTTTTTTATTTCATACTTTTCAGCGCCCAATATAAAGGTAATTATTAAATATGCCTATTTTACTCCTGCTTTCATTATCTGCATTAAACAGAAACTGTTCTTTTATTCCTATTTTTCAAATTGGTTCGTTCTATTGTTTGAAGTTTGAAAACACATAAGTGTAGAGGGAAAATAATAATGTTTAATTGATAATATAATACATTATTTGAGATCAATTTTAAATCGCTGAAGTTGTGCGACATCACCAAATTAATAATTGTTACCTAATATGTTTTAAATAAATATATTTCACATCTTACTTACTACGTTTCTTTAATTTTTTTTTCATTCAACAAGTTTTTCATTCTATTATAACTTTCAATAATTAGAATAAAGAAAAAGCCTTTAACCTTTTTGACTTTTTATTCAGTTTCAAAAGAAATAATTGTTAAAATCGATTACAATTACAATTTTCTGATTTCAAGTGGGAATGGATTCTTTAATTTTATTAATTTACTATTGTATAAAAAAGTGAAAATTAAAAATTGTCCTCACTTTCTTCAAAATTAAGACTTTTATATTCAGAGCAATACAAATTTGCCAGGTTCCCTACATATAATAAAATCTCCGAATTCCTTTAATTCTGTGACATCCAAAAAATCCTTGAACAGTCCAAATTTTCTTAATTTTGTAGGTTCCTGAAGTTCTTTGAATTCCTTAAATTACATACCTAAATGATCTAAAATTTCTGAAATTTGATGAATTCCCTGAATTTCCTCAATATCCTGAATTTCTTTTATGTTCGAAATTCTCTGAATTCCGTGACTTCTCTGAAATCCTTAAATGCTCTGAATTCCAAAAATTCTTTGAATTATCTGAATTCCCTGAATTCTTGGAATTTACTGAATTCTCTGAACTCTTTCAATTTGTTCTATTTCATCAATTCATAATTTAATGCTCTCGAATTTCTGAAATTCTCTGAATTCATTAAATATGTTGAATTTCTGTATTTCTAAAAAATTATGAATTCTTGAAATTCCCTGCATTCTTTGAATATCCTGAATTTCTAAAAAAATTTGAATTCTCTTAATTTCCCTGGTTCCGAATATTTAAGGAATTCAGGAAATTTGGTAAAATTCTCTAAATTTCTTGAATTTTTTTAATATTCCTAATTCTTTTAAATCCTCAGAATACCTTCTATTGCTCTAAATTCCTCTAAATTCCAGAAATATTATCAATTCTCTGAAATCCTTGAATTTTTTTAATTCTTCTGAATTCTTTGCATTATTCTGAAGTACTTCGAATTCACAAAAAGCCATGCATTCAAGGAATTCAGAGAATTCCAAGGATTTTAAAATATTGCAAGGAATTTAGGGAATCTAGATCAATTTAAGGAATTCAGATAATTCATTATATGTACCTAAATGAACTGAGATATATCAGGAAATTTAGAGGTATTCAGAAGATTTCATGGAATTAAAAAAATGCCTCAAGAATTTGAAGGAATTTAAAAGCATTTGAGGCAATTCGAAAAGAATTAAAAAGAATACATAGAATTTGAAGAATTTAAAAGAATTTACATGAATAAAACACTCAAACTAACTGAGTTTTGATGTTATCTTGTTTACTAGGATAGTGAAATAGTTTTTTGTCATATTTTTTTATGGATCAAAAACTGTCATTCCATAAAAAGAAACTATTCAAAATTATTAATTTAATACTGACACATATTTGAAATTTAACTGTTTCAAGTATGATAATTTAAAATTAAAATTCTTCACAATTGCAAAATTCTGAAAAAACATTAAAAACTGAATTTTTTTGAGGTAGCTTTCTAATTTTCCATGACCCTTTCCCCATTAATCTGCGAAAAAATTGAACATTTTCGCAAGAAAAATAAAACTATGCATTTCAAATTATTTTGTTAAGTGATTAGACTGTAAAATTAAAAATTGGAATCATAGTAATTTTTTAAAATATTTTTATATTATTAATTTGCCATGCAATATTTCCCACGCTCTGTAACACGCATATAATTGCTAGTAGAAATAAATATTTTACATACTACCTCATACCTAGCCTTTTTACTTTACGTCTCGTGCATATTTCCTTCAAAATAAATTATTCGCATCATTGATGTAATTTTCCAAATTATCTTACCAAATGACTCGAATAAAACATTTGTTTTATCAGGTTTATATCTCGCTTTTAATGGGGTTCTTTATTAAACATGGACTGGAGTGAAAAGCAGTTAAGGCATTGCAAAATTCTCTTTATCTAATTATGTTGTTTATCTTAGTCGATATGAATGGTAATAAAAAATAAATTAAAAAAAAATTAAAACGTGTTTCAGCAACTTTTACTTTTATTCAGTGAGGGTGCCTGAAAAGGTGCGTCATATTCATCTTGCAGACATTGCAAGGATGTGGTGGTCAGGAATAAGTAAGATAATGAATATAGGGTAACTGGGATAATTATTTCCGTGGACGTTGCGTTGGAGCGCCCCATTTAACCTATAAAATTTGCATACTCGGTTTACTGGCATCCCTTTCACCCCTTTTAACGTGTGCTGTATTCGACGTGCGTTCAAAAGAGGCATGGCGTGATCGCAGCCATCGGCGAAACTAGAAACGTGATGAAATTTGTTCAAAGTCACTTTGCAGAAATAGGAGATTTTTAGAGTGTTAGTAATGGCTTTACTCTCAGTATTTTCTGCTACATGTGTAGCATATAACTTGAAAGCATTGCAAGCAATTCAGACAATAATAGTTCAATTCCCACTTTGAAAAAATAGAACAAGAGAACCTGAAATGGATCAATTTATTTTAGAAAATAATTTTTACGCTAAAGGCCATTCAATATCGGATAAAATAGGTTTACTGCATCGTTATAATTTTACACAACCATTTTCCGTACATTGCCGCCCATGACCACAACCATCAAGCTTTTTCCACATTGGACAAGATCGAGAAGCGAGGAGTGCGCAGTTGCTAACTGCGCACTTCTTTCTGTCACGATAACTTATATTTCTGTTAATAATTAGGAATTTTAGGAAACTATTTGTAATTCTGAGATATCGTTTCTGAATGTTATTAAAAATGTAGTAGATTTACTATAAAAGTTACCGAATTTTGTTTTTAGCAACCTATTTTCGTAAATTTCAGTTACTTCAGTATCCCTAATGTGTCGGAATTTTCCGAACATTTCCAGCTGTGTATAATTCATCTATAATTCTTTATCATAATTCAATCATGAACCATTTTTTTCATAAACTTACAATTCTTTTCAATTAGTAGATTATTTTTTTCATTAACAAAATATAACTCGCCACGTGTGTAATAATCTGATACCGTACTTATAATATTTTTCTAAAATATTTAAATAAACATGAAAAACGCATTTTCAGGGTATTTGCGGATAAACTGAAATTCAAAATTACAGATATAACCTATCTAGCCGAGAGGGCGTCATTTGACGTAAACTGCGGACTCGGCGTAAAATTGAAACCTGGGTTAATTATTCATTTACGCAGTTGCTGCTTGTCGCTTGCGGTCCTGATGTACCCTTTTAAGAGTTTCATTTACGAGGCAGATGATCGCAGTATCCTGTAACTATTTTATTGCAAAGATAATTTGCTCATAAACCGGGCTACTAGGTCGTTGCCTTTACTCGCGATTTCAACACTTTTCTCAGTTTCTTCTCCTCGTGCAAATTTCAAATACTTGTCATGTTATAATTCAACACAACCTTTTTTAGTGCATTGCCGCCCATGACCACAACCACTATGCTTTTCGGCTTCGAACGCGATCGAGAAGTGAGGAGTGCGCATTTGCCAACTGCGCACTTATTTCGGCCACGATAACTTATATTTCTGTTCCGATTTACGAATTTGAGGAAACTATTTGTAATTTTCAGATACCGTTTCTGACTGTGAATCAAAATTTATTAAATTTACTATAAAAGTTAGTGAATTTCGTTTTCAGCAATCCATTTTCGTAAATTTCAGTTACTTTAGTATCCTAAATGTGTCGGAATTTTCCGAACATTTCTGACAGTGTATAATTTATCTATCATCTATAAATCTCTATCGTAATTCATTCATCTATATTGATTCTATAGATTCAATATAAATGACACCATTTTTTTAATTTACTCACAATTCTTTAAAATTAGCAGATTATTTTTCTCATTAACAAAATATGACTTGCCGCGTGTGTAATAATCTGAGACCGGACTTATAATATTCTTTTAACATTTAAAAACCATAAAAATACATTTTCAATGTATTTCCGGATGAACTATTCATGAATGTAAAATTAAATTCGACTTTTTTAACTTGACTCGAATTTTCTATAAGATTCCATTTAGCACGTTTTCCGGACATATTTGTTACGTAAATATCTTGAAGTATTTTATTTTTATATTAAAATTCTATTTTTAAACTTCAATAGTAAGACAAATTTAATAATTTTGGAAACCAAAAATTACCGCAGACGGTTAATTTTGGCTAGTTTTATGAAAAATTATTATTTTTCGAGATGAATAATAATTCTTAGAAAGGAACACAAAAAATATCAAATTTACAGACTATTTGAATCAATTATTGATTTAGAACTGATTTAACCTTCGACCAAGTAGTTCAATTTCCCACCAAAAAAGATTAATTTTCAAAAAATAAGGTTATAATAAATGTCTCAACCAAAACAGATTTCACTTTTTTAATAAAAACAGTTCAATTTAATCAAAAAAGACGATTTAAAAAAAAACAGCAGCATTTACAGCAAGGAAAGAATATAAGTTCAACTTTAACACAAAAATGGGAATTTTCAACAAAAAATTAATTTTACACAAAAATAATTGAATTATCAACCTGAAAAGAGGAAGTTGTCGCAAAACAGTTGAATTTTCAACCGAAAAAAATGACTTCTCCACAAAATTGTTGAATTTTCAAACCAATAATTGAATTTTCAACTAAAAATATAATTATCAGGAAGAAGCAACTGCAGAAGAAAGGAGTAAAAATACAATTTTTTGTTTTTCCGGACCATTCGTATTCAAAGACGAGAATCTTGTAAGAATCATGTAACATTTGAAACATGGAATCTTTTATAAACGGAATAAAATTGAAAATTCAAATTTGGGACAAAAAAAGACAATATTGTATTTTATATCTTTCTATCACTTCCTATTCCAAAATTGTAATCCGATTTATCCCTTTTTGAGAATAAGGTGCAGGTTAATCCAGTTTCTAATGTTCTCTAGTTGGGAAGCTTCTTATACATGAATTTGTGATAGCCCCGTGGTACATATAGGCAGAGGATGTATAATGGTAACTGATCGAAAATTCTAAGTCCATTTTGTAGGGTGGTCATTCGACGTTTTATTAATTCATGGCGCACATGTGACCAGCCATTCTAGAGCATAAGTGAGGACCCCAGCAATGGTTGACTGATTATTAAATGAACCTAAAAGCAGGCGAATCCATCCATTAAGAACTTAATATGCAAAACAAATTATTATTTTTTATGGTTCTGTATATCTCGATCAAAGACCCAAACTGTGGTAGTAGTTACAAGTTTACTTGATGACATGATCTTGATTATTACTCTCTAAATCCGAATTCGTAGACATTTTACTAATGCAATTAGTAGCACTGTGTCTGACTATTAAATGAGTAACTTTATTAGTTTCTATTAAATGAAATGGTAAGATTCATGTTACTAAATGAATTGGTAAGGGTCTTCTACTAATCTGCTTAGTAGTGCCGACTTACTAATTCAATGAGTAGCAATGAATTGCTATGGAAACATAATTTAATAATTTTTTAAGTACTTTCTGCCGGTTTTTGAGTTTTAATTGAGAAAAGATAATGTTTCCATAGTGTATATTCTAAGATTATATAGTTATATTAATAATAATTGTGTATGAACGATGCAATATGTAAAACTGAAATGGTATTGGGATCCGCTGCGCTGCAATACACCATCTATTTTTTCAGTGCGGCCGAAATTTGAACTCGTGAAATCAGCTAGAATAACAGCGTCCTCAGAAATGAAAATATTAAAATTATTATTATTGTATAAAATCTTTGATAGAAAATGAAATAAGATTTTCATTACAATTTTAATCATTTCTTCAAAATAAAAATAAAAATTGAGTTGTCATAAAATCATTGTATCGATGATTTTTAAGTCTTTTTTTATGTTGCAAACTTCTCACTTTTAAGGCAGCACTTATAATCATCAGATCCAGTTTTCCTAAGCGATACAAATTATTATTTAACCTTAATTTTGAACAGATTTAAAAACTCTTTTGATAATTGATCGTTTTTAGTTGAAAAATTAAAATATTCATCTCTTTGCTTGACAACTGAAAAATCTTTTTAAGTTTAAAATTAAACTCATGTCGGAAAGTAGTTTTTTTTTGTTAAATTCAAATGTTTCTGATTAAAAATTATTTTTTTTTGGTTGGGATGATAACTACTAAATTTTTCGTTTAGAATTCATCTTTTTTGGAATACAAATTTAATTTTGTGAGTTGAAAGTTAAGCTCTTTTGTTAAACATTAATTTTTGTTGGTTCAAGATTCATTTCAATTAAAAATGTATCTCTTTGGTTCAAAAGTGAGCTTTTTTGTTGGAAATTCGTTTTTTCCTTAACAAAACATTAATTTTTTTAAAACTGAAAATGTAATTATTCTAATTGAATATTCTAACATTGTAGTTGAAAATTCATCTCTTCAGTTGAACATAATAAAAAATTTAACCATCCAATTTCAGGTTGAAAAATTATAATTTTTAGTTCAAAATTAAATTATTCCTCTCAATGATTCATCATTTCAGTTGAAAATTTATGAGCTCGGTTGAAAATTAATTTTTCTAACCGAAAATTGAAACTGAAAAATTGAATTTTTATGTTGAAAGCTGATATTTTTGGTTGAAAAATAAAATATTTCGTTAAATATTCATGTATTTTGTTGAAAAATCGTCTTTTTGGTATACAATTAATTATTTTTGTATAAAAATTAATTTTCTTGTTTGGAAATTCATCTTCTTGGTTGAAAATGCAAGTATTCCAGTTAAAAATGTACAATTTTAGTTGAAAATTCAACGCTTTGGTTGAAAATACAACTACTTAAAATTTTTCTACTCCAGTCGAAGATTCATTTATTAAATTTTATTCAGAAAAAAGATCTTCTCCTTTCACTCCGCTGGGATTCGAACAGCAGGTCAACCGATTTCCGGTCAGGTGCTCTAACCACTGAGCTACAGAGAGATCGGAGGAAGAATTCTTTTTTCTGAAATACGGTTTATTTAGCAAGTTGTTACAATCCATTTTTAATAGAAATCTATATTATCATCGGAGAAGGTAATGAGTCGAAATCTTAAACTAATTAAAAATGTTTATTCTCCATCTTGTCTGAAATTACGTTAAAATATTTTCTGTACAGGAGAATATAACTTTGGTCGATATTGTAGATTTCCATTTTATGTGTGGATTTCTCTTCTCG
>JAABKJ010003907.1:0-25184 GCA_011634705.1 Andricus grossulariae
ATATACAATATATAATATATAATATATAATATATAATAATATATTATATATAATATATAACATATCCTACACACATTGACAGTAAAGTACAATTCAAAACGTAGGTGCGGATTCTAAAAGTCATGTTTGTGAAAATGTATACTTTCTTGTTCAAATTTGTACATTTCTTTGATAAAATACCAATATATACAACATAATTTTACGTAGTTTCTTTATATTACAACTTTTGTGAAATCATTTTTTTTTTTGTGAAGATTTGTAATTTTCTACTATAAATTCTGTACAATTAAAAGTGGTTTTATGACGTCAAAAACCCAAATTAAAAAAATGTCAAATCCTGTAGTTTTCTGTAATACCTTGTAGATTTTTACAACAAAGTAAAAAAAATAATAATGGTAATTTTTTCACTTTTATACAAGAAAAGATTAGTTATTTGTATTTAACTGCTTTTTTTGCTAAATTTTGTACATCTTTTACCAAAAAGTACATGTTTTAACAAAAATTTACAGTTATAGAAATGTTGTGATTCTCTGTAAAAAATTTTTTCACCAGGGACAGCATCAGAAGTCAGATTGAGTATTTGTCATCAATAACTAGAATCGTTTGTGAAAATGAAAAATTCAAATTTTCCTATCAACGCGTTTAGATCGAAAGAAAGCTATGCTCTAGAGAAATAAGAACACTTTTGTTAGGAGTTTAATTGGGTCTGTTCTGTAGTGATAATTCAGAGGATAGCTGTGTGCGGAATGTTTTTTTTTTGCTTTTTTTCTAGTTAATAATAATGTTATTTTCTTTTCCTATCGCATCATTTTATCAAAGTCCGACACGGACTTCAATCAGGAGTGGCCGAACTGTGGTAGCAATTATTATTCAAGTAGATTCCAGAGATATATCTACTAATTTATTTTATCAGATACAATGTCAGTTCAGTTGCGCACTGTTTTAAAGTAATGATGAAGTAAATTATATTGGAAATCCTTTTCAAAGCTATTTGGTAGATGTTATCTAGAACTTCATAAAATAAACAAATACCCAAAAGCCAAAAAATTTAAGTCCAGTATTTTGATTTATTTTATCTTCATAAAAAATTATTGTTAATATCAGCACAATTGAAATCTCGTTTAGTTTTCAAAATTAAGACCGGAATTTCTGTTTTTATAATACTATTGTCGTAGTCTTGAACATATAGTTTTGTCCCCATAACATACCTTCAAATCACACTCTAAACCTTTATAGTATTTGCTTAACATTTTTCAACCGTTTTTTAATCGTAAAACAGCACTACACTTCTTTATGTCACAAATTACACATTTGTTTACTATTTGAAGTTCCAGATAACCTCTACAAAATAGCTTTTTGTTGATTTTCTTAGCATAATTGACATTACTAATTGTAACATTTAGAAGAATTATGTTTCTTATTCTATTCCTCAGTACTGCAAATGAGCACCTTGGTAGCTACTTGAAAGTTGAATAATTAGTTTTTAACACAACTGGTTATCTACCATAAGAATAGAAACATTTTTACAGCAACTCGTTAAAGTATGGCAATTACTTCAAGGAACTAGAGAGCTTACATACAGAATGTTACAAATCTTTTTTTTCCCTCAAGTTTAACAACTTTCCTGCATTCGACGTTATTATCTGCAGATATATATCCTTCACGGGCTTCATTCTGCCCTCGAAACTTACACTTATTTGAACATGAAAAGATTTAACGAACAAGTCTGCGTAGATGAAGCAAGAAGTAAGTAACTCGAATGCAGACGCAGGCTTTATAGTTTTGATAAGGGCAGAAGAAAGTATCCAACTTTTCCGAACGAAAATCCCTAACTATCTATCCTTCCTATCTGATTTGGGAAACGTTGCAAATTATAATGAATCCTCTTCAAAATGAAAGCAAAATGGACGCTTTCTTATGGAAATATTTCTAGTAGAATTACACTTATTGAAAACTATTTTTAATAATCAAATTAGTTCGATCAAATATTGAGCAAAAAAGTTTATAGATGATATTGAATGCGTCTTTTCAAAAATATTTATGATACCCGGAAATTTTAAGATTATCTGGATGGCGATGCATAATACAGAAGATCTCATAATACGGTGATTAAAAAACTATTTTTCAATCCGAACACGCAAACTAGCCTAATAAATCATTATAAACAAAAAAAAAACAATTTTAAAACTCATTTTGAAAAAAAAGAATTACTTTTTCTTGCTTCTCTGACAATTTTCTATAATAAGAAACAAGTTTTGATTCATTGATTGCATTTTGTAATTAGCACATTGTATGTCCAGTTCTTATAGAACAATTTAAAACAGGTAAAATAAAATTATTATTTAAAACAAAATACGTTTAAAAATTTACATTGAATGATGTATATTTATGGTAATGTAAAATAAGATAATTCTAGATTATCAAGGTTGCTACAAAATCCTACTTTTGAAATTCCTTGACTTTTTCTCTCTTTTTCCAAACCAATTTTTCATTTTTTCTGATTGTTGAAAACTCAACCAAAACAAATCAATTTTTAAATTGAAAAAAGCCATTTCCAACTAAAAAGTTGAATTTTCAACTAAGAAATATTCTTTAGTAAATAAGAAAAAAATATTGTCTAAAATTATGCATTTTTAAGTCAAAAATATGAAATTCCTGCAAAACAGTTTAGTTTTCACCCCAAAATTATGAACTTCGTACCAAAATAATGAATAATTTAATTTTTGAATAAAAAAAGACTTTTTTTAACAAATTAGGTGAATGTTCAATTTAATAGGGTAAATTACCAATACAAAACGAAATAGTTACATTTTAGTTTAAAAGATAAATTTTCAAAAAAAGAAAATAATAATTTTCGAAAAAAATAGTTGAATTTTCAACCGAAAAAACGCATTTTTAACTGAAATGATAAACATTCAACAAACCAAATGAATTTTAACTAAATAGTTGAATTTTGAACTGAAAAGAGTAACTTTCTACGAAAAAATACTAATTTTCAACAAAATAGTTAAATTTTCACCTATAACAGATACATTTTCATCTTACAATAATTTAGTTTAATTTTCAGTAAAAAAATGAATTTTTGAACATATAAAATGCATTTTTAATGAACTAATTAACTTTTTAAATGAAAAGATAAATTTTTAACCGAAAATAGTACATTTCTTTCAAAAAAGATAACATTTTCCACAAAGAGTGAAACAGTTGAATTTTTAGTCAAAGAAATGAATTTTAAACTAAAAAAGTGAGCCTTTTGCCAAAGCAAAAAAATTTAACAGAACAAAAAATAATTTTTAACAAAATATTTGAATTTTTATCCACAGAAGATTAATTTTCTACCAAATAAAATACATTTTCAACGAAATAGTTAAGTTTTCGATTAAAAAGATAAATCTTTTACCAAAAAAGGTCAAATTTTATTAAAATAAATATTCCGCAAATAATGAAACAGTTGAATTTTTAGTGAATGGAATGAATTTTTAACTAAAATGATATACATTCAACCAAAAAAAATGAATTTGTAACCAAATATTGGAATTTTCCACCAAAATTGACGAATTTTCAACAAAATAGTTAAATTTTCGACAAAAAAATTAATTTGCAACCAAATAAACTAAATTATTAACGAAATATTTCACCTTCAAATTAAAAAGATAGATTATCAACCAAGGAGATAGAATTTCTATGAAAAAAGATAAAATGTTCCACAAGAAATTGAGCATTAGAATTTGCAGTCAAGGAAATGAATTTTAAATTAAATTGACATAACTTCAACAAAAAAAATTAATATTTAATCAAATCTTTGAATTTTTGATCCAAAAGAATAATTGTCTACCAAAAAGACGAATTTTTTAAACGAAACCGTTGAATTTTCACCTAAAGCAGATAAATTTACAACTTAAAAGAGAATAGTTAAATATTCAGTACAAAATTAATTTTCCATCAAATGAAATAAATTTTCAAAGAAATAGTTAAATTTTCTACCAAAATGTTGTGATTTTTAACGGAAAAGGCAGTAGAGCATTCCCATTAAAAATTCCCTGATTTTTCCTAATCATTTTTTTATTTCCGATCATTCTAGAATTCCTGAACTATCGAAATCCTGTATATGCATAAAAATGTAATAAATACATTTTTCAGACATCAAAAAGATAAAAACAACAAAAAATTAATAAAAAATAAATAGATAAAGAATTATTTAGTGTACAATTTTTTTTCTCTATAAAAGGAATCACCCTATGCCATATAACGGATTTAAATTACTATCTTCTCCATCTAACAACCTCCGGCTATGCTGTTTTTAAGGGAAACATGATATTTGTTTTAATTATTTAGAGACCTGGTCTATTTTAATCCAAAGAGGTGGAAAATACGAGAAATTAACAAGTAGAATAATGACTTTTCTAATTTGAGACCGTTTTCCTAAGTAAGTTTAAATACACATTTGCACGCTTTTGAAAATGTTATTTCAAAACAAATAGTCAACTTACTTGGATTCTGTTATTTGTGTTCTGGAATGAAAATTTGACAATATTTTGAAGTACATCAAAAAAAGGAATGTAAAACATACAGTTTTTTAATTGGATTTGTGGTCGATTAAAGTATCTTTTATTTCTTGTAAACTATTAATCATATAAATAATAGATAAGAAATTAAATTACAAACAATTAAAAAAGGCAAGTGTGTAAACTTGTACGGCTAATTTTAATTTTACAAAATCTCATTTGAGTTGAATTCCCAGTTACAAGAAACAATATTGAAACAGAAAATTCAATTTCTTCAACCATTTTTTTATTTTAGACGAATTTGTCATATTTTTATGAAGAAATTGAAATAATGTTACCAGCTTACGATAATATAACCTTGATATTATCTTTGTTTCTGAAACAATTCCATACGCTTTTTTACCCTATTGATCCTAAATTATTATATATGATTGATATGAATTTTGTTTGTTTCATTATAATCTACAACTTTACGGAATGATATGTTCAAAATACTAGAGTCTACGAGTTTTAGAAAAATGAACCATTAAAATATTATTATATTCGAAAGTACGACTTCTTAAAGTTATATATATATTTTTCTAATTATCCCCCACTTAATATTTTTTCAAATAACATTATCTTTGGCCTTCCTTGCAGTCTTAAGAGAGAAAGAATTGTCTTTTGTAGCATGGTAAATTATTTTGATTACAAAAGAAAAATTATGGGGTATTTTTCCAAGAGCTATAATTATATAGTGTTAGCTATTTTAAATAATTGATTCAACATACCTTGAGAATAAATGTTTATGTTTATGTTTATATATTTTTTATTCATTATATTTATTTATTATTTATTATTTTACTGCTTGTCGCAGAAAAGCATATTCTAAAGACTGCACCTTCTATATTTGAAAATTCCAGCAAAAGGTTACTACATAATTTTTGTTTCGAACAAAAAATAATTTCCTATGCTTTAAAACACAATTCCTTTTCTTCCGAAGCCTGAGGGAAGAGCAAAAACAATTTATACTAAAAAAAACGGGATCCTTTTGTCAAATAGGTATAATTTGTAGAGGTGGTACTTCATAAGATAATAATATTTTACAGGTTGCATTTTCGAAAAATCATAAATTTATCTATTCTTAAAATCTCACTTCGTAGAACTGTATCTTGCGAAAAGCAATTATCCCGTAATTTTTCTTTTTTTAAAGAATATAATTGTACAGGCTTGGAACGTGCTTTTTATCTCAAGCCTTGAGCTACTCCTAAAAGTATGTTTATCGAAAAAGAATCTTTTTTCCATACCAAATTTTTTTGAGTTTGTATAATTAAAAATATATTTTGGGGGATAGGTTAGAATATTTTATTTTGAAAATCACAAAACAAGTGAACTAAATAATTAAATGAACAAAACATGATAATTCCATTTTTTTAAAGAGTTATGTATGGTTTTGCCATTTTCAGGACTCAAGGAATATGATTATTGACCGTTGGTTCACAAAAAAATTATATCAAATTAAAATTGCGCTTGCCAAGCTAATAGGTTTAATAATTCGACAATATTGTATGACCAGATTAATGGTTTCCTCTATATGATACTTTTTGAATTGTTCTTCTATCTCTAATCTTTTTGAAATAAAGGATTATGAAGATAATAATTTATTTTCTAAATGAAGCATTTGTATAATTTTTTAGGAATCATCTAGAATGAATTTATCATGTCTTGTTCGCCTTCTTCGCATATTTATGTAGGTGTTTCATTGTGGCCCTATCGTCAATGTGAAACTTTAAATTTTTGATTACGAATTTGATACTTAATACTAATAATCCCATGAAAATATAAAATTTAGCTTGTCTGGTAGAGGTTAAAGATAGATTTATAATCCCTCATATAGGGAATGCACTCTTCCATATATAAGTAGTTGGAGCTCATATTCTCTGGTTTTACAAATAAAAATTGTAACCTGGAAGCAGGCTGGCAACAGGGTGGTTGCATGTCACGGTCTAGTTTGTCTACCCTAGACTATCGGTTAACCATTCATCTTCATGCTGCACTCTATCCCCATCTTTACTGCACTTCTAGTTCCCCTTTCTTTATGGTCGAACTCTATTTATTCCCACTGGAAAAGCTGGAACCCTTCACCACGTCGAAATGCAAACGAAAGCCGAACATAACTTTAACGTCTGTCTGTTAGGTCGTGATTTTTTCAACACCAGCGAATCAGAACATCTATTTCAAATGCACAGTTAAAATCATATTTTACCAAAAACATTCATTTGAAATGATATAGTTTGTTTTTTGGACCTATTACATAGAAGACTAGGGTTCCAATTTTGTTTCAAGGCATTGTCTTACCAATTAGTTTTGAACTTCAGTTACATTTTGGCTCTCTTGATCAATATTAAATCTGAAAAACAATTGAATTGATTTAATTATTCGTATTTCTCAATATAAATCAAGCATGGTTCAATTTTGTTCCAGTACATGTTGAAGCCCTCTCTTTGATCATTTTGAAACTTTTTTTTCTGTGCAAATGTAAAGAATGTTTTTGTGTTTTTGGCCATTGGACTGTAACAAGTTTAAGAATAAATAATAATAAATTTGTTATTGCTTACCCCAATAAACTAGTCGTTTCTTAAAAAGAATTGTTCACATTGGAGACGTACCGCAAATGATGTTTTTGGTAATGTGCTATTACTTGGTAAGAATTTTTAGAAATAGTTACTGTCGAAGGTTGAGATTATTAGATATCTGTACGTGCATATTATTATTGAATTGATAGAAATGAGTATGCATTCAATTGAAATCTTGAACCAATTTTTTCAATTAATAATACTCACAAGAAATTTGAAAAAATCATGAATGTGTGAGATTCCCCTGTTTTGGTTGAATTTGTGACTAGTTTGATAGAAGATAAACTTTATCCGATTTTGGAAAAAGAAAGTTTCAAGATTTGAAAAGTTACATATTTCCTAAGGTTTGCGTGAAATATTTGTTAAAATTGAAAAATGAATTTTTCAGATGTAGCAGAGCCACACGGTTGTAGTTTGCTTAAAAAATGTTGAAGCTAGGAACTAAAGAAACTGGTAAATTTCATAGTTTACTGTAATTGTCAGGAACATTCAATAATCATATGATATACTGAGGTATGACATTTTTTGGAATTGAAGCCAAATTTATGGTCGAAACTTGTAGCGTATTTACATGAAGCTGTTTTTGGTACATAATCTTTAATGAATGGTAACAAAACACCAGAAAGTTTTTTTCAATTGTAAAAGCAAAAAAAATATTAAATTTCTCACATATTCTTATCAGAAGATAAAGGTCACTTTCATATGGTAGAGTCACAATTTTAGAATAGTCTATTGGTTTTACGTTATTTTGGTCATCAAGTTGTACATTTCTTAAATTTCCTAGCTGTTTTTTTTATATTACTCATAATAAAATTAGGATGGTAGTTATTGTTGTTAAAAATCTTATGAATAAATCTAACACTTTCTTTAATGGAAGCGAGGTTCTGGAAATTTCGTTGCTTTATCAACAAGGTAGAAGTTAATTCCTTTTTTCATGATTCGATACTAAATTCTGAGATTTTATGACCCTGGCTTTCTTTCAAGCATACTAAGGTATCTTTTACGTAACAACGGTAAAAAAAACTCTTGAGATTGAATTTTTAATAATTTCTTTTTTCTATTTTCTATTGTGAGCTACTACAAATGTTGCGAATTTTTTATGGGTATTCTGATAAATTGTATAGGGTTGCACCTATGAAAGAAGTGACAGGTCTGACAGGTAAATCAAGTTTATGTTCTCGAAAACCTGATTAATTGCAACACTGCCTGAACATAACTTTTACTGGCTGTTTTCAGTTTGTTAATATTCTTTCGACAATATTACAATAATTGTTGGTTATATTTATCACTAAAAATTATGCATTTTTTTTACTTTTGTAAATCACAATTTCCAAATGAGACATTTTATTTAATTCTAAACATTTATTTGTAGAAGATAGCATTTGAATGATATCTATTCATAACCTCTGAGCTATAATCAATTAAGCCAGATATATTTATCTATTAATGAAGTAATTTTATTTCACGAGTTATTTATTTCTTATGTCAAAATTCTAGAAAAACTTCTTTTTTTTTTAATATCTTTAAAAATTGTAGGAAATTGAAAGATAACTCTACTGGAAACTATGAATTGTTGCTAGAGCTAGGATACTTTTATAAAAAAATTTTAAGTGATTATAAATTGTTACCAGAAACTATAAATTAAAAAAATTATAATTTTCATATTGTTGTACTTTATTGTGATTTATTGTATTTTATTGTAGAAATACGTTTTCACCAGAGATGTTCTTGATAATCAATCATTAGTATCTGAATCTGAAATTTTCTGAAAATTGTGAAATATTCTCGACTTTTCTGGAATATTCTGATAGCTTTTGGAATTTTACGGAGAGCACATTTTGGAATTTTCTAGATTATTTTTGAATTATTTGATTTAATTAATTGAAAATTTTAAACTGCTATAAGGATTTCAAGAATATTCTTTTATTTCTCAAATTCTTGTTAAATTCTGGAATGTTTCGGAATTTTATTGCAATTCCATGGAGCAGAATATTTCAAAATGATCCGAAAGAAACTGGAATCTTTTAGAATACTTTCAAATAGTTTGAAATTTTTTAGAATAGTTTGAAAGCTGCATTAGTTTTGTTTTAAAACAATATTGCTTAAACATTACTCATCAAAAATAACAAATAATTTATAATAAAAATACATTAATAAAATAAAATATAAAATAAATAAAACATGAAACTTTCATCATTAATGAGCCACACACTATATTTCATATATCTCCACAATTTCTGTCATTATTCAACGCTATTATTGAATAATGTTCAGAAAAATTGTTTTAAAAATATTTTTTCAGAACGTAACTACTGCAAATAGAGAATTAGTAAGAAAAACCGACATTCTTTTTGACCCTCGGTTATTCCTTATTTTTAAGATTTTTTTTATGAGTGCAAATGTTAGGAAAAAATTGTTTATAACAATTCGTCGCAAAAATCCCGTAGCAGAATATTCAAATAAAAACTCATTGAAAGTGTAATTTCTAAAAATATTCTTGTTTAAAATAAAATCCACCTGCCCCCATCCTATTAATTACGGATTTGAAAAAAAATCTTTTATACTCAGCAGGCCTTTCACTTTATAGATCTATATAGAGAAAGTGGATTCATTTTTTTATAAAAATGAAAATCAATTGCATACGCTCGTTCCTCAGTGAAGGCGCATCTTTAATTAAAAAATTCATATCTCATAAGCTATTGGTCGTGGAAGGTTCAACGAGGGCTCAATTGAAAGCTTTTTTTATTTATTTTTTTAATGTAAGTTGAATGAGTATGACAAGTTGAACGATGAAATTACTGAAGAGCCAGTAACCATTTATCCAGTGCATGTGGTCAATGAGTATGATTGCATCCATTCCCATCGAACGCGGAATTACGTAAATTCGTTCATGACCAATTCGTAATGAATGAGTCTCTAATGGCGTGTCGCTGTTTGCACGTGTAATTCATGAATATTAATAAAACGTCCAAACGCATTTGAGATCGTTCATATATAACAATTTATATAACTATTTTATATAGAACGTTTTCTATGTGTGTAAAAAGTACTGTGAATTTTGTATGTTTTCGGTTTTGATAACAAATAATAATTATAAAATCATATTTTAGAAAAAATAATTTTTTATTCAGTTATAGTTATTTTCAATATCAACTAAAATATTAAACTGATTTGGATTTAAGTTATGAAACCCTCACTTGAAATTTCAAATTAATTGCATCATGAATCGCGCCCTACAAGAGCGTGTAGTATTTTGGTTTATGGAAAAAATAAATTTTAATTCGAAATGTAAATTTAAAAAAACTACTAATTTATTGAAGTTTTCGAACACTTACATTCGAGCTTGAATTACTTTTTAGGAAAGTGTTATTAATTTGTTTCTAGGGTTATATAGGTCCAGAAAATTTTGGCGACAATTTTTGTATTTTACGGGATTTTGCCGAAAAAGAATAATGTTAGTAATTGTAAAAGATATTTAGGACAATCTTTTGAAATTAAAGAAAAAATTGCTTAGAAATCTTGCGGATTTTTTTCGCATAATGACCAAATCTGAACAATTAACAAATTGTTGAATAATAAAGAAATTAATTAAATAAAGTAGTTACACTTGAAAAACATATTTTGATTATACTATTTATTCATTATTCAAATAATTGTGTGATTGTGTAGAATTGGAAATCTTCAAATTCTATAATATTATAAACTTTCAGGAATTTTTTAAATGGGGGAATTTCGAATTGTCGACAATTTTATAATTTCAGGAATTTTTTTACTTTAAATATTTTCTTTTTTTTTTAAATTTTACAAAGTAGATAATTTTTCGGCATTTTTCAATCGTCAAATTGTTAGAAATCTTTAGAAATGTTTTGAAATTTTTAAAAACTTTTCTCTAGAAATTAATTTTATTGAATAAAAAAATTATTAACAATTTCCCTTGAATATCAACAAAATTTGTTTATTCTCTTGAAACTTTTCAAAATCCTTAAAAAGGTATAGAGTTTTATTTTGAAATCTTCAAAAATCTACATTGTGTTTTAAAAGTTTTTGGAATCCTTTCAAATGTTAAATTATTTTTTAAATTGTTCCTAAGCGTCCAAATGACTTTTAAAATGATTCGGATTTTTCTCAAAATTTTCTTGAAATGCTGCAAAATGAAAAAATTGCCTTGAAATCCTAGAGATTATTTTCAACAAGTTTGAAAATATTTTTAGATGTTTCAAAGCTTTTTGAATATTCTCTCAAAATAAATTCATCGAAAGGAAAATCATTCAAAATTGTCCTAGAAATCTTAAGAAGAAATTTGTATCCTCTTGAAAACTTTCAAAATTCTGGAAAAGCTTCTACCTTTTTTTGAGATCCCCAAAAATCTACGCAAAATTTAAAATATTGCCTTAGAATCTTTCAGATTGTTTTTTTTTTTACGATTTTGGAAATCTTGAAGTGTTTTGAAATCCTCTTAAATATTTCCTTAATATTAATTTTGCAAAATAAAAAATTATTTAAAATTTTGTGTGGAATATAACCCAAAAATTGTCATTATTTTCAAAACCTTCAATATCCTTAAAAAGCTTCAAAATTTTATTTCGCATTCTTCAAAAATATATATTCAGAAAAAATTGTTATCTTTTAAAACTTAGAATTATTTTTTATTCTGTTAACTTCTAATTATTTTTTAAAATGATTTAAATTCATTTTGAATTCCTGTGAATTGAAAACAATTGCTTTAAAATCTTCCAGATCCTTTTTCAAAAATTTTGGGAAATATTTTGAAATGTTTGAAAAACTTTTCAAATATTCTCTTTAAAATAATCTTTTCAAAATGAAAAATCATTTAAAATTTTCCGTGGCATCTTAAAATTTTGTCGTATTCTTTGAAAACCCTGCAAAAGCTTTTAAAAGCTTCCATATTTGAGAGTTAAACAAATTATGAGAATTCCAGATAATGCACATTTTTCAAAAAGTATTCGTGATAAAGTAACAAGAATTCAGGGTAATTTCCACAGAAAATCTAATGAGTTGCAAAAATTTAATTTAAAAAAAATGGTAAATCAATGAATGTAATTTAATTTAAATGCATTTAGAGAATTTTAAGGGAAATGAGAAAAATTCGATAAAATTCTTAAAAATTCAAGTGGTTTGCAAACAATTCAAAAATATTTCTTGAAAATGTATTGAATTTACTTAATTTGGAATAAGTTAAAAAACAGGAAGGGCATCCAAAATAAATAAATCAATTGCCTAAGAATTTAAGGTGAGTTTAAAAGACTTCTGGAAGAACCAACAAATTCAATGAATTGAGTAGAATTTATAACACCTTTCTCTTTTTTTTTTTTTTTTTGTTGACAAAATAATAAAAAATGTCGATTACTGAAACTAATTTTTGAAGAAGCGAGAAAAAATTTGTCTTAGTACGGATTTTAACTATTTCTTTTCTAATGAATACTTCAGTCTAAAGAATTTTCACCTAATCAGAATATACATTTAAGCAATTGACGTTATTTTGTTCATAAAATATTAAGTTATCTCGATTATTAGTTCCATTCATTATTTTTGCGTTTCTCCAACTATTAGACCAATGATCAACACTGTTTAATATTTTAACATCAAAGATTAATTAATACTCTGATCAATAAAATAACATAAATTGCTTAGATGACTAGTTTCTTTTGAAAACTAACTTATCCATCACTGATAAAATATATGAATAGTGAATTGAATAAGTAAGTTCTAAACGGTACTCAGGATTTAATGATAAATCTCTCGTTACCTTTAGGTGATCTAATTAAGGATTTCCACATGAAAGGGTTTACTCTTAATGACTTGGGAAATGTACATGTACAGCCAAAGTACATCAGACACCTTTATGTAGTTCACGACTAGTGATATATCGATCGTGTCTTCTAACTCTAATACTCAAGTTTAATTAGAGATTATCACTTTGACAGATCTTCGAAGAACATTTACTTTCTCAACTCTAGGCGAACCACGTTTTCTCGTATCTTCGATGGTTTCGTTCATAAGATAAGGCTTTAGGAACCTCTATTACTTTTCGGAAAGTGGACCTCCAGCTTAGAGGTATACTCTGCTTCTCTTAAATGAAGTGACGTTAACAAAGGAACCGATTAGAGATGCACTTTCTATCTAAATCTAGAGGTGAATTAGTCTTTTATACAAACTTTTTTCAGAGAAGAGTAGCATCCTCAATAGGGTCAAAAAATGGATTGGAATATCTTTTTCCGAACTTCCATGCTTATCATATTACATTTGCATCATAATTGTACTTAATTCCATTTCAGATTTGTTAAAAAGTTCATATACTTTAAAGAATTTGTTAAGCTCGTATCTTAATTTCAATGCGTTAGGTTCTGTATTGATAAAAATATTCTCAACTTCTTTTTTATGTCCTGTATTATTTTCAGTCGCTATAATAATTTGAAATAAAACAAACTTGTATAGTCTTCATACAGTGTTCCGAGAGAGCTGTCTGATTCATATTGTTTGAATTGTGAATTAAGTTTTTATATTAACGAGTTCGAATATATATGCTTCTTCCAATCTATGCAATATTCAAAATCATATCTGTATACAACACTCTAACGTTTTCATTTAGGTAGTAGACCTGTTGATAAAAAAATTTGCAGAAGCTTGATTTTGGTTTATAGATATTCTTTGAGTTACTGCTCATTTTTTCTGATAGACCATTTATATATCAAACTGGGAAGTCAATGTAAACAGTCGAGTCTTTGTTATTCTGCTTCTTTTTCATCGCCGATTTAGAATTGTATAATCAATGGATTACTCTTCTTAAACATGTATAATATTTGCAATATGGCCATTTTCCTTTAAAGTTTTTTTCCGTTGACCCCATATCCTTTGTTCTGAATTCATCATTCGAAATGCTAAACATTCTGTAAAATAAACCTGTGCCTACACCGTGTCCATGGCAAATTGTATGAGTAGAGTTGAATATCCATCAGAAGAAGTATTTTTTGAGACCAACAAATTATTAAATGGCCATCCCTTCTGATAAATAAACTATCCAAGAAGATGATTTTATACTGTTCTTCAATCTTCATAGTAAAATCTGTATTCGCATCATATGAGTCAAATGTGTCCAATACCATCTCTGATTTATTCTTAGGAACTGCACTGATTATATCGTCAAATTATCTATAATAAAAATGAACTGAAAAGTTAAATTTATTTCAACAGTCATTTTTAAGTTTTTCCATTACTAAATTGGCAGATGCAGGTGAAAGAGGGAAACCTATAGCTAAACTAGATATCTGTTTTTATGTTGTTCTAGTGTATTTATAGCAAGTTTGATTAAGACATTCATACAATCCAAAAAGTAATCTAGTTGAAAATTAATGAATTCACTGAACTCATTCTATCTAGATTCAACACATTTCAACACATGATTTATCGGAATGTGGCCGAAAATGAATACACCATCCAAAGATATCAAAACATAATCAAAAGGGATTCTGTGTTTTTTAATATTTTAAACAAGCGTGCTGTCAGTTGGATGGGAGTCATTTTTACCAGTAATGTTGTTTAAAATGTTAAAGATATATAAAGGTAAATTATGTGTAGGATTATTATTAGTTGATATGATTACCCTAAGTAGATTATCAACTTCATGAATTTTTGGAAAGCCATATCTAGGGGTGACGGCAGAATAAGTTCTGAAGTGCTTTTTGACATCGTCTTGTTGGAATGTATTCGAATCTAGAGATAGAATATAGTTTTTCCTCATTAATAATATAAAGAATTTCGTTATGATAGTCTGGTTCTGACAGTGCAACTGTAACATTCCCTTTTTCAGCATTTGAAAACATTATATTCAGATTGTCTAACCTAAATAGAGAGTTAGGTATAGTCTTGAATTTGAGAAGGTGTTGATATTTCAAACGTGAAAAATGAAAAAAAATTATTCTGTTCAATGATTTCTGATGGTCTTGTGATCATCCGAGTGAAGACTGATCATTCCAATTTGAGCTTAACAAATAAAAACTATTCATTTTTCGATTTTCATTTTAGTATTTCAATCATTTAAAATTTCTTTCAGCTCCTTACCTACGAGGTTCTTGCTTTTGACATTAAAGAAAGATCGGGGATGAAAGATGAGTGGTATTGATTGGCAATCATAGACGGTGGTTAGAAAAAGGGGTTTAACGTCCTTTGATAAACTGGAGGAGATATTGTAAGCCCATTATCGGGCTGTGGGTTGTAATTGGTAGCATGTAGTTATCTGCAGTACTCGTGTGTCCTGGTTGGATTGACGTCATCGAAGTGAAGAGTTCTTGAATGGGAATTGTTCTGTGAAAACATCAAACCAGTTACGAGTCGCCCAGGACAGGTTATCATTTGAGAAATGTTGCTTATGGCATCTACTATGTCCATATTGTTCTGGATAATGATGATATCTTTACTTTGGTACCTTAAATTCATTTCTTAACCACCTAATTGTCAGACCAGAGTTTTAGATTATAAAGCTAAAAATTCGCTTTCGTCCGACTATATTATAAGTATTCGAGTTTGCCTGGACATTTGGCCAGCGGAGAGGAAAACTACAGGTTTCATCAACAATCAAATTTGAAGGCAAAGATTTGACCCTACTCGTCGAATGAACACAATCCTCCTCGTCGAATTGCAAGAAAAATTATTCGTTTCTTTAGCCCAGGAATTGAGACATCTCTCGTAATAAAAATGGATAAAGAGCAAAAGCTCTAGTAGAGTGGTAAAATTATGGATGTATGTAGGTGTAAGTTTCCTTGTCGCTTTGCGCCTTTTTTATCGCATTTGTGGAGTTTAGCAAAATGACGAAGACAGAGAAGGAAAAGTAAATTCACGGATGAATAAGATCGCGCATTCTTCTAACGCCGTAAGGCTTTTCCAGCGAGAGGGAGCTGTCTCGCCCGATAAATTATTCCTGGCCATATTGCGGTCTCGCTTTAGTCTAACTAGTCATGGAGTGAAGTTATTGGAAAGCTGAATGCCAGAGGGGCGTATCTTGGAAAAAAAAAGGAATTACTGGTGCCAATCGCTCCAGGAGGATTGAAGATTTTTCTATAAAATTCTTCCCCAATTAGTCCATCAGTTTTATTTTTCCCTTCCGCTTAAGAGGCAATAATTGGAAAAAGAAACAATATCCTGTTGGTTGGAATTGTAGAAAGGTTCAATGGAAGTGAGACCAATTAGTGATTTCTCCAATATCAGAAAGTTTCTTAATTTACTTATAAGTTTTGTGAGAAATCTATATAGCAGGGATCACAGTCCGTCCCCTCTTTCCCCTTTTCCCAGTTTTCGAACCAAAATTTAAAAATCCTCGAAAACAACTAAAATCGAGCATTTTCACCCAATTTTTCACTTTTCACCCTTTCTTTTACAAAATTTCGATTCATTTTTTTCAGAATCAGAAGATATATAGTATATTAACTATATTAAATTCAAATTAAAACGCTTCAAGGCCATGTGACAAGAGGGTTTTAATTGGTTCTTCAACTAAAATAGAATAATTTTCGATCAAACAGTTACATCAAATAAAAATAATTAATTGCTACCAAAAGAGTTAGATTTTCAAATCAAAAAGACGAATTTTCAATAAAATGGTTTATGCTTAAATCAAAAAAGGTTTTCAGTGAGGAAAGAAAAAAATTCATGTAAATTGTTGAATTTTCAAGCCAAAAAGACAAATTTTCACAAATGAGTTGGATTTTCAACAAGAAATTATGAATGATTATAAAAAAAAATTAATCATTAAACAAGTAGTTGAACTTTCTACGAAAATAGTTGAATTTTCAAACAAAAAGGAACAAACAATATTGAAAGAATGATAGGACGAACAATAATTTTAAGTTTATAATAAAATTATTAAATAGGATACCCGCCTGATATGCAATAAAATACGTTAAAGGGCGTATTACAGAAAATTATTTTAGTTTTGGTTGTAGAAACAAAGTTTTGAAAATCGAAAGATATATGGAAAAAATTAAAACATATTAGTTTCTTTCTAATGAAGCATAATTAGCAATTAACAGAGATAGTAGTTTTTTCAAATAGTCATTTATGTGTTTTAATAGGCTATAGCTAAAAAAATGGTTTGAACACAAAAAATGACTAGAACACTTGCTAAAGAAAAGGCGCTACTGTTGGAGGGGGCTTTCGTTCAATATTAACGAGATACTCATATGGTGTATGAGTTTTTCAATAATAAATAAAATCTCCTTATAACCCCCTTTTTTTGGAAAAATCTTCCTTTTTTTACCTACAATTGAACTAGAATGTAACTAGTGTACCGCTGTGATCCCTGGTGTAGCTAATTCTATATTTCGAAGAAATCTTGCGATTAGCAAATCCCTTCAGAACGTTTAAGAGCAGGTGAAAAATGTTGGAAAATGCTATTTTCTTCCTCAAAATTGTTTTCTTATGGTACTTCCTAATGTTTCGATATGCCTTACAATATGACACTTTTATTAGTGTAGGAGATATAGCTGTCGAAAATTATTTTTTTGTGAACAAAAACCAAAAAACTTTTTCATTTTAGTTTTCCTGAAAAATAACAAAATACAATGTTCTAGCTTTAATCGAACTGCAGTTATGGTCTCCTAATTAAGATCTTCTTTTATGGAACAAATACCTGTTAAGTATGCACCACTCAGGAGAAATTTGACGAAAAAAAAAACATAATCTTTTCAACTTTTCGCCCATTTTTAAACATATCAAAGGTATTTGTTTATTGCAGGATGCTTGCCATGAACAGGCTCCTTTGAGGTGCCAAAATAAAGAGCTTATGCCAATCATTAACGCTTTTAGTGTTATTTCGACAAAACTATATATAATAATGATTACCCCCCTCCCAAGAAATAAGAAATTGAGTTTTTTTTAAACACAGCTCTATCTTCTTTGTTCCCAAAATGCTCGCGAGATATCACAGTAATATGAAAAACGAACCATAAGGAAAACCTTTTGACTAGAGTTCCATTGATACCCACCGTAGCCTATTCTCTTTTATCTCACTTTTTTGTGAATTTAATATCATCTACTATCTGAGTAAAGCCTTTTTGTATTGATCAGGAACCGATAGATTGGAGAAAATCGTATTATACGGAAATGATTCATCTAGTATGAAATGTATTTGTTACTTGGACAATTCGCAATGGGCTTCGCCATCGATAGTCCAAGCGAAACATCAAAGACCTGCAGTACCTGCAGTACACAGCGTCCGGGTGTTTCCGAAGATGTGCATGTCAGCGTACAAAGCAAGGAGAACTGGCATGGCATACAAACAAAGTAGTCCATTCCAGTTCAGTTCCACTTCAATCAATAGATTCTCCACTTGAGTCGAGGAATTCAACGAATTTACGATTGTGCAGAGTCTTTCAATTGATTTAAAGCACTTTTTCTTTCTGTTGTTCAAAGCAGATAAAGCAGGACGTTCCCAATACAAAAGAGGTTTTTTAAATTTAATTTTTAGAACACTAATGAGTTTCCATTATGTCAGATAATAGTTGTTGAGTAAAAAAAAATTGTGATATTGTTGCAATCATGATAATTTTAATTTCTCATTAGAATATTATGAATGGATTTATGGACTGCGTGAAAGGTTAATTTTTTCATTTTTCTGATTCAAGTTGGACCTTAATTAACTTCAAAATAGTTATAATTGTTCGTAATAAGTAAATACAAAGTGTGGCTTTGTAAATAGTTTCTTTCTTATCAGGAACCTATTTCTTAAAAAGGAAGCTTGACCCTGTCTAGTTTCTTTTAAAATACTGTTACATTGGTAGTGATAATAAGCGTGTGCTGTATTAATGGTAATTGTTAAGGCAAAAAATTGAGCGAAATTACCTATGAGTAAAGACGTCGCTGAATTGGTCTCGTGGACCGTACTTTTATAGGCTTCGCTTCGGCGACGGCGCACCAACCACAACGCAGGCGAGTGGTGGCACTGGCAGAATCATGCGGACTGGCTCGCGCTCGCCGCTCTCAAGTTTACTATCGAGGATCGTTTTCTCGATGTCGTTGGGAGGGGGATTCGCGCTATTGGCTCGCGCTCGCCACATAAAAGTTTACAAACATGGATCAATCATCGAAGCCACGCTTTTACTGTGGGTTACCAGAAAGGAACTCAGCTTTTTACTGAGTGGTGCGAGACAGATTTTCAAAGTCAAATAAAAGTTTAGATTAGATTGTCCAGGCAACAAAAGAAAGAACAATTTTGTGTGTTGGCTGAGTATAACTTATAATTATAAGTGTAAATTATAATAATAATAAACTCAGAGGACATCAACTCCTTTTGAAGATGCATGAGGCTGAAATTGGAATAGTTGAAGGCACAAGATACATTCTTCTTTATAATCTTGCAAGCACGTCGATTGCCAATTAAGGTGAATGGCACGCGTGAATAACGTACTGACCATCACATAAATCTTGGCGTGTGACAACATATTGGTATGCAAAGAGTATGGCCACAGAAGCTAGAGCATTGTGACGGTGAGCGGTTGCAGCTGCCGAGTGGCGCCGGTGGATCCGGTAGAACCTTCCTCTGGAAACTATGGCAGTTTACCTTGCATGTATATCATAAATTGTGGAAACGTAGCCGACCCGAGATACAATACGTTGTTTACAAAGCTATAGTTGCTGTACAACGATGCCGGCAGGCTTTCATGTAAGGAAATGCGTTCTTGTTCTTGTTGTTGTTGTTTTGGGTAAGAAAAGGTAAAAAAAGGTTAGAAATTTTTTAATCAAGATGAGTACAAGAAAAGGCAAAAAGTGAAAGCCAGTTCCATGTCATTCCATCTTTTGTATTTTTGTCAATTGTTTGTACTATGGGGTCATCTAAACATTGTTTTTCTTAAATATTTAAACCTCTTCCTCTCTTGTGAGATACCGCAAGATTTTTTCTGACGTGGAACATTTTTAAAATTAGTCTTAGAACAAATCATTTGTTAATAACAAATATTCAGTCATACAGGCGTACAATTTTATAATTTCTTTAGGGCATATAAATGTTTTGTAGTCCAACAAACTTTGTGTCCGACTACAATATTTATTGAAATTATTATTCTTTATACTATAAATTATCAAAATTTCTATTTATCTTATTTAATACTCTGAAAAAGGTAGTATAAGAAGATTTTTTACAAAACACGGGAATACATTCTTCTAAATAAAATGAATGTGGTTAGTATATTGAATTCAATTTAAAACACATTAAATTTCTGACAGTTCAATTTGAAATATTGCATTATCAACAAAATGGCTCAATTGTTAACTAACTCAACCTTTGATTTTTAATAGATTTCCAACCAAATAGTTCAATTCTTAGTTAATCAAATTGTTTTTGAACATAAAAAAAACGTATTTTCAACTAAATAGTTCAGTTTTTAAACAAGGAGATGCATTTGAAACTAAAATGATGAATCTCTAAATAAAAATATTTATATTTGACTTATCAGTTTAACTTTGAATCAAGTAGTTGAAATTTCAACCAAATAAGATAAATTTTCTTTAGTCTTTCCCCTATTTATCTTTTTTTCACTTGACTGCGAATCAAATTAATAGAACCCTGTGAAAAAATCCAACTATTTTTGGTTGAATATTAATTTGCTTTGAAAATTAATCAATTTTGGTAAAAATTTAATCTTTTTTGGTTAAAAGTGCAACCGTTTGGTTTAGAAAAATCTGTTTTGGTTGATAAATAAAACATTTTGCTGGAAATTCCCCTTTTTTAATTAAATTTAAATGTTTTTTTTTTCTTTTTTTTTGTAAATATTTTCTGTTCGAAATATCAAGTATTAAATTTAGTTATTCCGATTTTGGGTTGGAAAATTTTAATTTCTAGTTGAAAACCTAACTATTTGATTAAAAATTCATGTATTTTGTAGAAAATTAGTCTTCTAAGTGGTAAAATTAATATTTTTCGTCAAGGAATAAAATATTTTAATAAAAATGTACCTTTTTTGGTTAAATTCGACGGTTTTTTCTTCAAAATAAAATAATTTCATGGTTGAAATATCAACCATTATAATTTTTGTTTGAATTTTATCTATTTATTTAAAAATTTAATTACCTTATTGAGATTTCCTTAATTTTGTTGAGGATTCAACAATTTCGTCAACAATTTTTTTTGTACATTCACCGCTGTTTGAAAATTCAACTATTTTATAAAACTCTTTCTAAATTAATTTTTTTACGTAAAACTTAACTATTCCATTTTTGGTTAAAGAATTATATTTTTTGTTGAAAATTTATGTTCTTGGTTGAAAATTCTTTTTTTATACTGTTTTTCATTAAGATTTTTAATATTTTGTTGTTGAAATATCAACTATTACATTTTTCGTTAAAAATTCATCTTTTTTTGATTGAAAATTCAACTACTTGGTTAGAAGTTGAACTACTTTGTTAAAAATTATTATTTTTTTGGTTAAAGATACATCACTTAAGTTTAAAATCATTTGTTTGTTTGAAAATGCAACCGTTTTATTGTAATTTTTTCTTTTTTGGTTGAAAATTAATTTTTTTTAACTAAAAATTAAACAATTACAATTTTGGTTGATAATGAAATTTTGTAGTTGGAAACTTCACCATTTGTTTAAAATTTCATTTACTTTTTCAAAAATTAATCTTTATTGGTATTAACTTAATCTTCTTGATTGAAAATTTAACTGGTTGGTTAAAAATTCTAGTATTTTTCTGCAATTTCAAGAATTTGGTTAAAAAGTCTTTTTTGGTCGAAAATTCTAATGTTTTATTGCAAATGAATCTTTCCTAGTGGACATTTTTTTATTGGCAAAAATACTACAGTTTAATTTTTTAGAATCTTTTTTTGTTCGGGATGCAACTATTTTCTTAAAAATTTATTTTTTGTTTTTGAAGATTCATCTCTGTTCAAAGATTCAACTATTTTGTAGAAAATTTTTTTCAAATTAATTTTTAAACATTAAATTTGACTATTTCCTTTTTAGTTGAAAATGGACAGTTTTGAGCTGAAGGGTCAACTATCACATTTTGTATTAAAAATTCCTCTTTTTCATTAAAGATTTAACTACTGGGTTAAAACTTGAACTAGTTTGTTCAAAATTTATTTTTTCGGTTGAAGATTCATCACTTAAATTAAAAATTCATCTTCTGTTTCAAAATGTAACTATTAAATGGAAAGTTTATATTTTTGGTGTAAAATTAATTTTTTCTACCTGCAAATTGAACTATTCCCTTTTTGGTTGATACTTAACTTTTATAGTTAAAAATGCAACTATTTGTTTAAAAATTGATGTATTTTGCTGAAGATGTAATGCATGAAACTAGTGATTCAGTCCACTTTTTATTTATTTCCTCAAATTTTTAATTAATAAATATTATATGCAGAACAAAAACAAATATTACAGACCCTAATGCCAATTAAAAAATCTTCTTTTCAATTTATTTTAACGTTAATAAGAGGAAAGTTTCTCGCAATTACTCAACTAAACTAACTAAAACAATTATTTCAATAAAAAATGTTATAGTTAAATCTTCAATTAAACACTATAAATTTTCAACCAAAGATGAAATAGTCAAGTTTAACGTTAAAGAATTAATTTGAAAACAATTTTCTACAAAATAGTTATACATTTTTAAGACAATAGTTGAATCCTCAACAATAAAAAGATTTTTTTAAAATAAACTGTAGCATTTTTAACAAAAAAAAAGAAAAGAAATTTCTACCAAAAAAGATCAATTTGTAACAAAAAAGAAGTTGAATATTTAACCAATAAAAATTTTACAGTCAATACACAAAAAAATATTCATCCTAAATATTGAATTTTCAAGCAAATAGTTCAATTTTATACAAAAAAAGAACAATTTTCAACAAACCATTTGAATTTTTAACCAAAAAGAACTTTTAACAGAATTCTTGAAATTACAGAAAATTAATTAAATTTTTAACCAAATAGTTGAATATTCAATCAAGAAGATTAACTTAATACAAATAAAAAAAAAATGTTTAATAGAGTACATGAAATTTTAACCAAATAGTTAAGTTTGTAACTAAAAAAATCATTATCAGCCAAAAATGGAATAATTTAATTGTCATTTCGGAAAAATTGATTTTTAACCAAAAAAGACAAACTATAAACCAATGAGTAACATTTTCGAACAAACAAATAATTTCAAACTTAGGTGATGAATCTTCAACCAAAAAAATGAATTTTTAACTAAGGATATCAACTTCTAAACAAGTAGTTGAATTTGCAGCCAAAAGAAGATGAATTCTCAACGAAAAATGTGATGGTTAATATTTCTACCACAAAATATAAAAATTTTCAATTAAAAGCAGTAGAATTTAACAAACAAGAAAGACAAATTTTCAACAAAAAATATGAATTTTACAATAAAGAAGATTAATTTTGTACAAAAAAACACGAATTTTTAACAAAATACCATACATGAATGTTCAATCAAATGTTTGAATTTTCAACTGGAAATTAAAATTTTTCCAACCCAAAATCGGCTAAGCAATAAGAAAAAATCATTTTCTACGAAAAATATGAGTTTTTAACTAAAAAGATGAATCATGAAAAAAATTTTAACAGAATAGTTAAAAGAAATTTCTACGAAAAAAATAATTATTTTTAACAAAAGAGTGGAACTTTCAATCATCAAAAATTTTACAGTCAATAATAGAGAAGAAAAGTGTCATCAAAAATATTGAATTTTCAAGCAAATAGTGAATTTGAAACAAGAAGTGTAATACTTCACATTTCAAACAGAAAATATTTTTATTAAAGAAGAAGCGGTTGAATTCAATTAAAACAGTGGAATTTTTAGCAAAATATTTCATTCATCAACCAAAAAAGAGGTTTTTTCAACCAAACGGTTGCTCAAAGTGAAGTATAAATGAAATATTAGGCTCAGTACCCTTTTTGTTCTCTTTTCTTTTATTATACTTAATAATAAATTCCTGTATTTTGTCGAATACTCATCCTTTTTTATAGAAAATTAACCTTCTTGGTTAAAAATTTATATTTTTCCTTTAAAATTTAACAGTTTGTTTTAAATTTGTTTGCCCTGTTGACTGCAAAGTATTTTTTAATTGAAAACTCAACTATTCTTGAAAATTAGTATTTTTTGGTTGAATCAAACTGCTTTTTATTTTTAAAATTTCAAAGTATTTCAAAAGGTTTTACCATTTTTTTGTAAAGATTTCAGAATTCCACATAAATTTCAAAATATTTAAAAAATTTAAAAGTATTTTGAAAGGTTTAACAAAGTTTCAAAGATTTCAAAAGACTTCAGAAGATTTCAAAATTTTACAAAGATTTCAGAAATACTTCACAATAATTTCAAAGATTTCACATAGATTTGAGAAATATTTCACAGAAATTTCAAAGATGTCACAAGGTCTTCAGGAATATTTTACAAAAAGTTTAGATTTCACAAAGATTTCAAAATATTTCAAACTAATTGATTTCAGAAATATTTCAAAAAAATTTCAAAGATGTCACAAAGATTTCAGAAATATTTTACAAAAAGTTTAAAGATTTCAAAATAATTCAAAATATTTCAGAAAATTTCGATGTATTTCAAAGGTTTCACAAACATTTCCAAAGATTTCAAAATTTCACAAAGATTTCAAAAGATTAAAAAAAAACACAAGGATTTTCTGAAATATGTCATACAGATTTTCAAAGATTTCGAAGTAATGGATTTCAGAAATATTTCAAAGAAATTTCAAAGATGGCACAAAGATTTCAAAAATATTTTACAAAAAGTACAAAGATTTCAAAATATTTCAAAATATTTCAAAAAATTTCTATGTATTTCAAAAGGTTTCACAAACATTTCCAAATATTTCAAAATTTCACAAAGATTTCAAAAGATTTGAAAAAAAACAAGGATTTCAGAAATATTTCACAAAGATTTTTAAAGATTCAAAACAAAATGGATTTCAGAAATATTTCACGGAAATTTCAAAGATTTCACAAATAATTCGGAAATATTCTACAAAAAGCTTAAAAATTTCACAAAGATTTCAAAATATTTCAAAAAATTTAGAAGTTTTCCAAAAAGCTTCACA
>JAABKJ010003908.1:0-25182 GCA_011634705.1 Andricus grossulariae
ACTTTACCACCGAGCAATTCACGCCTACCCCGAAAGGGAAACGGCTTAATGATATAATAATAATAATTATTATTATTATATTTTCAACAAAAGAGTTAAATTTTTAACTAAAATGTTGAATCTTCAACAACAATAAAAATGAGTTAGGAACAAAGAAAATCAACTTTCGACCAAGTTGTTGAATTTTCAATAAAAAAAGATTTCTTCTCAATGAAAAATATAATAGTTGATATTTCAAAAAGAATAATATTTTAATTTCAATTAAAAAAAAGTCGAATTTAGTAAATTAATTTCTAACCAAATAAATTGAATTTTTTACTAAAAACATAAATTTTCAACCGAGAAGGCTATTTTTCTACCGAAAAAGGCGAATTGAAAAAAGACCTGAATTTTCATCCAAACAGTTGAATTTTTAACTAAAAAAAAACTTTCAACCAAAAATCGAATATTTACATTTTCGATTTGAAAAATTAATTACTTACAAAAAAAAATAATTTTTCAACAAAATATGTAAATTTTCATTCGAACAGATGAATCTTTAACGATTTTCCAACAAAATAGTTAAATTTTCAACCATAGAGAGAAAATTTTATCTAAAACCAAAAAGCCAAACAATATGAATTTTTAATAGAGTAGTTCAACTTTCGACGAGATAGTTGAATTTTCAACCAAGAAGATTCATTTTCTACCAAAATCGACAAGTTTATAAGAAAATACGTTATATTTCAACCAAATAGTTAAACTTCCAACTAAAAAAAAAATAAATTAACAATCAAAAATGTATGAATTAAATTTTCAGGAAAAAAATAACTTACAACAAATAAAAAGCGAATTTTCAAACAAAACAGTTAAATTTTCAGTAAAATTATTTTTAACTAAAATCAAGAATCCTCAAGCAGAAAAAATTATTTTTGAACAAAGTAGATCAACTTTCAACCAAGCATTTGAATTTTCAACTAAAAAAGATACTTTTTCAACCAAAAGTGGAATAGTTGAATTTTCGGTTAAAACAATTAATTTTCAACCCGAGAAAAACGAATTGAAAAAAATATAGTTGAATTTTCAACCAAAAAAATAAATTTTTTACCAAAAGAGTTGATTTTTCAATCCGAAAAGATGAATTTTCAAAAGAACAGTTAAATTTTCCCCCAAAAGTTGACTTTTTGATAAAATTGTTGAATTTCCTTCAAAGGAGATTAATTTTACCCGAAAAGAATTTTCTATCGAAAAATACCAATGATTCATAAAAACAGTTAAGTTTTCAATAAAATAATTAGAATTTCAACAGAACAGTTGAATTTTTCACAAAGTAACAAAGAAATTCAATTTTCAACCAAGTTGTTGAATTTTCAATAAAAAAGATTACTTCTTAACGAAAAATATAATAGTTGATATTTCAAACAGAAAAATATTTGAATTTAAATTTTTAAAAATTTAGTAAATTGATTTCTCACCAAATAATTGATTTTTTACTAAAAGCATAAATTTTCAACCGAGAAGATTATTTTTCTACCGAAAAAGGCGAATTTAAAAAAAAAAAATTTTCATCCAAACAGTTGAATTTTTAACTAAAAAAAAAACTTTTAACCAAAAATCTAACATTTACATTTGTCAAAAAAATAGAGAAAAAATTGTACCTAAGACCAAAAAGCCAAACAATGAATTTTTAATAGAGGAGTTCAAGTTTCAACTAGATAGTTGAATTTTCAACCAAGAACATTCATTTTCTACCAAAATTGACAAATTTTTAACGAAATACTTTGATTTTCAACCAAATAGTTGATTTTTCAACTGAAAAAGATCAATTAACAATCAAAAATGTATAAATTAAATTTTCAGTAAAAAAATTAACTTTCAACAAAAAAAAAAAAAACGAATTTTCAAACAAAATAGTTGAATTTTCAATAAAATTATTTTCAATTGAAATCAAGAATCCTGAAGCAGAAAAGAATATATTTTGATAATGTAGTTCAACTTTCAACCAAGTAGTTGAATTTTCAACTAAAAAAGATACTTTTTCAACCAAAAGTGGAATAGTTGAATTTTTAGTTGAAACAATTGATTTCCAAACCCGAAAAAATGAATTAAAAAAAATTTAGTTTAATTTTCAACCAAAAAAATAAATTTTTTACCAAAAGAGTTGATTTTTCAATCCGAAAAGACGAATTTTCAACAGAACAGTTAAATTTTCACCCAAAAGCTGACTTTTTAATAAAATTGTTGAATTTCCTGCAAAGGAGATTAATTTTTCATCAAAGGGTTAAATATTCAACCAAACAGATAAATTTGCAACAAAGAAGATTGACTTTCTACCGAAAAGTAGGGAAATGTAGGGAAATCACGTAGAACGTGGCGCCATCTATGAGGGTTCCTTTTTGTTGCAGCTTCATTGGAACCAAAAATCGGTTATAAATTTTAATAAAAACCCCAGGTTTTTCTATGAGTATGACAATAATGATCGACGTAGCACTTTATTTAAATCGATTTTTAAATAAAAAATTTGTTATAATATTTATTGAGTTACAATGGAATAAAATTGAAAGTTTAAGACAAAAATGAACTTCAATCGACTCAAAGACTTGAATGAACTTTTTTATAGATATATATTCTAAACTAAACATTATTAAATCATTACATTGTTTTTCGATTGACTCAATAAAATATTTAATTACTCTCTAAATATTAATTATCGAAAAAACGGTCACGAATATACTTTAGTAAAAATGTCTATTAATTCCACTAAACTTTAAGAAAAAAATCTTAATTACTTTAAAATATAGTGAAATTCAAATAAAAAGAGTAGTCATGACGGTAAATAAAAAATAATATTATAATAGTCATTAAGAATTTCCCTCCAATCAAGTGAAGAAAATTCCAAATTGAAGGCATCTGAAATTCTATGGAAGATTCTACGGAAGGTGTCGCCCTCTGACAGTGACCATTTATACCCCATTTTTGCCTGTTTACTCAAATTTCCCAATACAAGGCTTTAAAGATTTAAAAATGAAAATTCAGAATTTTTAGCCGATTTTTAAAATAAAAAAATCTAATTTAAATCTACACACTCAACAATTTTTATTTTCAGGTCCTCAAACTTAAACAATTTTAGTGGTAATCAAACATTCCAAACTAAAAGGTTTTTAGTTTCAAACGCTCAACCTTATAAAATTTGAAACAAAAATCGTTCCAACTATCTAAAATCTAAATGATGGAAAAATTGTAAACTTGAAATAGAATTAAAAAAATTATAGTCAAATTTTTCAATTACAGCAAGTTGTTTTTTAAGTTGAAGTCTCAAAAAAAATTGAAGAGGCTTTAACATTATACATAAAATTATATGATGAAAGAAAAGAAAATATTATAATAAGAATAATAAAATAAAATCATTTTAATTCGTATTTTTTCATGTAATATGTAATTTTATGCATTATGTTAAGGTTGAAGCCTCATCAATTTTTTAAAAGTTTTAACTTAAAATAAAACTTGATGTTTTGTGTAAACTAATTTTTGTTTAATTGTAATTTTCTATATTAGACATTGTTTACATTTTTATAAATTGTTAACTCTGCATAATTGTATACATAGAGCCAAAACTAAAATATTAAAATTTTATATTAAGTTAAATAATATATTCACTAGGTTCAATAAATACATTACTGAAAATGATACTTTTACTCTTATTTATTGTTGGGATAAAGCAAAGCTGTGAAGAACAAAAGGATTTATTTAATAACTCGTATTTGGTTGATCAATCCAAAATTTAATTGAAATAAGAGAATAGTATTAAATATTACGAAAAAAATTGATTATATTCAATATTTAATAAGTGTGTTTAAAATGTCAAATTCTAGATCATAAAACAGATTATAGCATTCAAAATTACAAATTTAAAACTAGTACAATGTTAATTTAACTATTTTTAACTTAAAGACGTCAAATGTTCATAATTCTTGAAATTAACACCCAAAGCTATATATATATATATCAAAGATTTTTAAAACCAAATTATTAAAAAAAAAATTTAATTGAATTTTTCTAACTTGTTGCATTTTATTTAGAAAATTTAATCATTTATTGAAATTTAGAACTTTATATCAATCACGAATTAGAATATCTTCAACTGGGGCAATTATGGATCATTGGGGCTAAATATAGATGGAATTTATGTTCCATAATTTATTGAAACCCTGAAAAAGCGTAATTAATTTGCCATTACTTCATAGTTTTAATTTCTTACGTGCATGGTAGTTATTGAAAATATTTTTCGAAATCTTAAACGTCTCCACAATTTTTTTTTTCAAAAAACGATTTAAAAATCTACAAGAATGATGATAAAATTTTTTCAGGTGTTTGAGTATTTTTTACTGATAAAAAAACATTGTAAAAAGTATGATAAATCTGGGAAATTTAATTTTTAAAAACAAAAAACTGAGAATTTCGAAAATTCACTGCGCTTACATGATTTTTGAGACTTTTCACAATTTTTTCCCATTTATTAACCTTTAAAAACATGAAAAAATCTTTCGTCGTTCCTGCAGATTTTAAAATGTTTTTTGGAAAACAGGGGTCCATTAAACATAAATTATCGCTCAAGAACTTTAATTAAAAAGCTGACGAAAATTGGAGAGTCTAAAATCTCCAAAAACATTTAAAAAATGAACATACAAGAAAATATAAAAGCTATGAAAATAAGAATTTTTTAATGCAGATTATCATAACGCTCGAATTGAAGGCTTTTATCAATCGCCACCAAATTATACTTTTTCAGTATTCTCATACCATATTTTTCCATATAGTTCCAATTATAATTTTAATAATTTTGTTTTTTCAACCCACCCTCATCCATATTTACCCCAATGATTCACAAATACCCCGGTCGATGGTAAAAATTATTATTATAACATTCCCTATAAATAGAACATGGTATAATTTGATGTGACATAAGAGGTCTATCATAGCTACTGAAAATGTTTCTCAACTATATATAAGTTATATGTATTAAACAAATAATAGTAAAATAGTAAACATACTTATCTCAAAAAAGTAACCGTAAAGTAACAATAATTTGGTAAAAAAGTAACCAAAAAGAAAGATTTTCTACCAAAAAAGACGAAGTTTCCACTAAAATTATGAATCTTCAACAAAAAAATGAATGTTTAAAAAGTAATTCAACTTTTAATAAAATTGTTGAATTGTTTTCACTAAAAAAGATCAATTCCTAACAAAAAATGTAACAGTTGATAAAATTACCAAAAAATATTTTAATTTAATATCAAAAAACCGCAGAATTGATTGAAAAATACGATTTTTCAACAAAATAGGTTCTTTTTCAATCAAATTTTGGAGTTTTTCAACCAAAAAGACCAATTTTTACAAAACAGTTGAATTTCCAACCAGTCAATATGGATTTTTAACAAAAAAGTTATCTTTCAACCAAATATTAGAGTTTTCTACCGAAAAGAGGATATTTTCAATCCAAAAAGATGAATTTTCAACTAAAATGATGAATCTTCAACAACAAAAAATGAAGTTTTAACCAAAATTGTTCAACTTTTAACCAAATTTTCAACCAAAGAAGATAAATTCTCATCGAAAAATATAATATATAGTTCAATATTTGAACAAAAAAAGATTTAAATTTTAAATAAAGAACTAGTAATTTTAGCTAAATGACAATTTTTATCAGGATTCATAATAATTCCATTGACAATCCTTTTCATACATTTTACATACGAACTAATTATTATTTTATTGTTATTCTCTAATTTCCCAGGCTCTAAAGTGAGAAATTTATTGGAAAAGTTTGAATTTTTACATTTTTCACAAGTTCCCTACAAATTTCATTGATCAAAAGTGTCGTGTTTTGAAACTTTCAACGGCACATTGCTAATGGAACCTGATAGGAGAGTGAACTGACACACGTTTTTAAACAATGCGATTAATGAATTAATTCATTTTGTCATTTCGGGCAAAAAATGTTACCCAAAGTAACCTTTTCATAAAATAAGTAACTTTTTAGTAACCGCGGATCAAAAAAGTAACTAAGTTACAAAAAAGTAACCCGTTTCGAGCCTTGATGGATAGATGTATAGATGGTTGGATTGATAGATTATTGAACAGACGGACGGATGGACTGATTTCTGGACGGATAGATTGATGGATCGATGGATTTATGGATCGACGCACAGATGGATGGACGGATGGCTGGATGGATGAAAAGATGGATTGATGAATGACTGGATGGATGGGTGCAAGGACGAACGGATAGATAGGTGGATGGCTGAATGGATGGATATCTGGATAGATGGACGGATGGATTGATTGACGGACGGATGTATGAATTAATGGATGAATGAATGGCTGGATGGACAAATCGATTGTTGGATGACTGTATGGACGGAAGGATAGAATGGGATGAAGGGATGAATGGGCGGAAGGTTGAAGCGACGTAAGGATGAATTCATGGATGACGGGATGTATGGATCGCTGTTTGGGTGGATCGATGGACGGATGTATGGATGACTGTCTAGGCGCATGAACGGGTGGATGGATGAGCGGACGAATTAATGGATGGCTGCATAGATGGACGGATGTCTGTACAGATGGACGCATATCTGGATAGATGGACGGATGGATTGATTGACGGACGGATGTATGAATCAATGTATGAATTATTGGATGAATGAATGGCTGGATTCACAAATAGATTGCTGGATGACTGTATGGACGGTAGGATAGAATGGGATGAAGGGATGAATGGGCGGAAGGTTGAAGCGACGTAAGGATGAATTCATGGATGACTTGGATGGACGGATGGACGGACGTATGGATGGCTGGCTGGGCGCATGAACGTATAGATGGATGAGCGGACGTATTAATGGATGGCTGCATAGATGGACGGATAGATGGTGGGACAGATGTATGTCTGTATGGGTGGACGGATGGATGGATTGATTGATTGACGGATGTATGGATTAGTGGGTGAACGAGCAGATGGGTGAATGGATGTATGATCGGATGGATGGCTGGATGGATGGATTGATGGCTGGGCTCATAGATTGATAGATGAATGAGTAGAGGTATGGATGGATGAATTGGTGGATGACTGGATGTATTGATAGACGGACGGCTGGATAGATGGATGGATGGATATATGGATGGGTGAACAGATGGATGGATGAATGTATGGATGATCGAATGGATTGATGGCTGGATGGATGAATGGATTGATGACTGGACAGATGGATGGATTTGTGGAGGACGAATAGATAGGGGAATGGATGGTTGGGCGGATGGATGCAAGGATGTATTGATAGATGGATGCATAGGTTGATAGGTGGATTGATGGATGGTTTAATGAATGGATGGACGGATGGATGATCGGATGACTGGATAGATGGACAGACGGATGGATAAATGGATGGATGGATTGATGGATGAGTACATGGATGGATGAATGGGTAGATAGATGAATGCCTGGGTAAATGACGGGTGGATGGATGAACGGATGGATGGATGGCTGGATATAAGGTCGGATGTGTGCACAGATGGACGGGTGCATTGATGGCTGGACGGACGGATGGATTGACAGATGGCTGAATGAATGAACGGATGGATGATTTGTCTCAAAAACGACCTAGCCCAAAAATTTCGTTTTTATCCGGAAACAGTTTCAAGACATCCTAGATACAAAATCAAGAAACACATTCTTGTTGTTTGCACGTTTGGTTAGATGTCCTTTCAATCAAACCGCGCTTTATCAAATCGAAAAAATTTCAAAAATAATAAAACGTAGCCAATGTACATCTACAAAATAAGTGCAGCTATTATGAGGTGAATGAATGAGCGAAATTTTCTAAAAAATTAGCGGAGAAATGAGACACTAAATGCTTTTAATGTACTCTTCTTTGGCGACATAAAACCTGTCAAGTTTCACTGCATCTTTGGACAGGATAATTTATTCCTTTTTTCTTAAGCTGAACGAACGTCCAGTGACTCTCTTCCGGAAACGGACAAAACGATCGAGTAGAGCTGCAGCTGTCGTGGAACGTGCGCGCAGCTATCATATCCGGAGTGCCGGAAGTGCGGCATTTAAAGAGAGGAAGTTAATCGAGTGAGTTACCCCGTCAGAGTAGAATAACCCTTGGATTCGCAGGGGATCAAGCAACAGCTGCAACAATGGGTGCTGAACTACTGCCTGGTCGATTAGGGGCGCCAGGGGCTACCGATTATCATAATTGGCTTTCGGTTCAAGAGGATGACGATATGCTGGCAGGTTGCAAGTTTTGTCAGGTGTTAAGCTGCTATTACACGGCCAATTGACAATCCGATTGACGAAGCTCGCCTGCATTTATTGATATGATCAAAATCAAATTCAATAAAAAAAACTCCTGGATACTTTCTTTGATTTAGATCAGTTATCAAGAGAATAACATTGTGCCAGGGTGTCCACTTAAATCTTGGAAAAAAATTCCAGATTTTTTCCAGGTCTCTCAACATTTTTTCCAGAATAATTTTTCATAGTAGGCACCCATTTAAGTATTTCGTTTTTTTTTCAAAACGACTCGGAATATGTACCTATACAATTTCGCGAGTTAAAAAATATTATTATGTCTTCATATAATTTATATTCAGTGCATATTTTACATATTAATATTATTTGGATGAAAGATATTTTCCGGGTGAATAGAAACCCTGTGAGAATAGAGGAAATAAGGAGATTTTCGATTAAAATGAGGAAATATATTCTTTTAAATCAAATCAATGTGAATACAGGCCTCGGACTCACTAGAGACAAAAATTGGGTGAATAGTGTCAAAATTTTGGAAAAATAGTGTAAAAGTAGTGTAATAAAATTATGCATGTATTAAAGTTATACATTAATGAAAATAGAATAGAAGAAGGTGTAATGTCTATATGGACAATGTTTGGATTAAATTAAAATTCTTGAAGCATATTGAATGAATAGTTAGCATAAATTAACGTATAACACAAAAATTTATAAAATTTCATCCATTGTTATCTGTTGTGTGATTCTTGCAGCTTTCTCTTGTACCATAAAAGATGAAATTTGAACAAGAAAGGACGAATTTGCAACAAAACAGTTTAATTTTTTATCAAAAAAGATGACTTTAACAACATAGTTAAATTTTTAACAAAAAAAATGAGACTCAACAAAATTGATGAATTTTTAACCAAAAAGCTAAGTTTTTACTCTAGAAAGGTATATTTTAGACGAATACGAATAATTTTTTAACAAAAAATGAATGGTCAACAAAACAGTTTAATTTTTGATCCAAAAAGACGACTTTAAAAAAATAGTTGAATTTTTAACCAAAAAGGTTAATTTTCTACTCAAAAGAACGAATTTTTAACGAAATACATGCATTTTTTACCACATATTTGAATTTTCAACTCATGAAGGATTAATTTTCAACCAAAATAATTAAATTTTCAGAAAAAAATATTTGTAACCAAAGATAAAGGAATTTCCAACAAAAAATTAAATTTTAAACCAAAAAGGTGATAATTAAAAAAATAATTTTTAACTAAGTAGTTCGACTTTCAAGCAAGTAGTTGAAGTTTCTATCCGAAAGCATCAAATGTTTCGTAAAGAAGTTAATTTACAAACCAATTACTTTATACAAAAAGTATTTTTATTTAAAAGCAATAACAGTAGAATTTAATCAAAACAGGTGAATCATTAACAAAATAGTTGAATCCTTAACCAAAACAAAATAATTTTCAATGAAAAAGATGATTCTTTGGCCAAGAAGAATAGTAAGACGAAAAATGGAATAATTAAAGTGAAAAAAAGAAGTTTAAAAAAAATACTTCAATTTTCAGCCAAAGAGATGAATCTATAATCAAAACTATAAATTTTTAAGAAAATATTTCAACTTTGAACGAAGTTTAAAAAATATTTGTAAAGGGAAAGTGAAAAATAGTGTCATTGGCGGACGATTGTAATAAAATAGTGTATTTAGTGTATTTTTTTGGAAATTGTAGGAAAATACTGTAGTCACTAAAAAAAGTGTAAAATAGTGTAAATAGTGCAGTGGAGTCCGAGGCCTGTGAATATTATATTATTTTCAATTTAAAACTCTTCAAATTCCTAACACTTTAAAATATTGCATTTTCAACAAGATAGATGCATTTTTAACCAAATAGTTTAATTTTCCATCAAAAACATGAATTTTCTACTAAAAAAGACGAATTTCCAACATAATACATGCATTTTCAAGCAAATAGTTTAATTTCAAATAAAAAAGGGAAATTTTCAACAAAAACAGAATAGCTAAATTTTAAGTTATAATCAAGTTTATTTTCAACAATAGAAGAAAAAAAATGAATTTTCCACAAGTTAGTTAAATTTTCAACAGAAAATAATTTTCAACAAACAGAATGCATTTTTTACCAGAAAAGACGAATTTTCAACCTAATTTTTCGAGCTGGAAAAGGGGAGCGGGAAGTTCTGTCACACCGTTCCCCTTTTCCAGCTCGAAAAATTACCAATATACTCAATTGTTTAAATTTTCGACAAAAGCATTTCGATTTGTCTGAAAAAACATAAAAATAATCAACAGAAAATTTTTTATTCAATTTTTCATTACAATTTAAAAAAAAATGAATAAATTTTTTTTTGGATTATTTTTAAGTTTTTCAGAAAAATCGAAATGCTTTTGTCGAAAATTTAAAAAGTTGAGTATGTTGGTAATTTTTCGAGCTGGAAACGGGGAACAGTGTAACAGAACTTCCCCCTCCCCTTTTCCAGCTCGATAAATTAACATTATATATAAAAATGTGTATAAACATTTGTAATTTATTATTGAAGCAACATTTATTTAACATAATATCATTTTAATGCTAATTATAGCAATTTTTAATTTGTACTGTTCTACTATTTCATATTAAGGAACTGTTAATTAATTAATTTATTAAGTCCCTGGGGCTAAAGGTAATCAACAATTAGTGAAATTAATTTAAATAATTCAAATCTATTAATATTCAACATTAATGAAATCTTTGATCGATTCATAGTTCTTTCAACACAATACATTTTTCCTTATATTGTTTCGTTCTATTATCTATTATAGTTAATGAAAAGGTTTTGACTATAATTGAGAACAGCCAATCAGAAATTCACATTAGAAACTCTTGCCGATTTGAATTTCGTGCCATTATTTTTATGCGGATGCCATTTTTATGAAAAATTAGGTTTATATTAAATGACAATTCGAAAAAATAAAAATTATGACAAACAGTAATTTGGAAATATACAAATTATGGCACATGACGATTTGGTAAAATAAAAATTATGCAAACTAGTGATTCGGTGACAATTTTCGGTAAAATAAATATTAGGGAAAATAGAATATGGGTAATATTCATGCGCCTCGTATAACTGTTGGGAAAATTGAACTGATTCAGATTTAGAAAGCTCACTATCAAACAAAGAAAAAAGTGTTAATTCAGTAATTGAATAATGCCGTTTTCTTAATACATTTTTTTACTCGCCAAACCTTGAAAGCAATAAACACATTTGTCAAAGAAAAATAATTCATAGCGGCTTGCCTCAGGAAATGCAAGAATAATTACTATAACGATGGTTAATTATTTATTAGTCATCGTTTGAAGCACTGTAAGTTACGCGGTATCGAAGACATCTATCAATGGGACTGCATCTCGCTAGAAAACGGCAGCAATCAGTAATCGGGAAAGCGACAGTGAATTAAATTTCTGAGGGAAAGTATTTTTAATAACTGTTTGAAGAATTACAATCCATCTGGCTTTATGAAGACAAAAAGGCATTTGGACCAGCGGAGAGAGTTCAAACCCACATTTTACGACAATTTTTAACTGACAATAAGCAAACCATAAAATAAAAAAGCGTAAAAGTTCAGCTGAGCACTGAAATCGAGGAAAAGAATCATTAACTTTTTGCTTCATGAATTTTAAATTAAAGAAAAAACGTGTAACCATTTTTTTGCAGAGAGAAATTGAGGAAATGAATTATTAGTTGTTTGCTGAGAACAATTTCTAGCAGGCCTCGAACTCATTTGAGAAATTTAAAATATTGTCAATAGTATAGCATTACAATTTTTTCATAATAGTAGCAAAATAGTGCAATGCGATTTGACACATCTACCAACTTTCTACGACAAATATTATGACAAAATAAACGATGTGAATCGTAATTAGAATAATTTCCAGACCAAGAAGGTTTTTTGTACAAATTTTTTAATAAATCACCATTTGGAATTTGTATTATTTGTAAATCAAAATAGTTTATAAAATTATCAATATCACATTTATCAATTTTGTCAAGAGCTCTGTCAAGGTCTTGTAAAACTAAATCAGAAACTACTCGAGATAAAGGCGAACCCATAGGACAACGCAATATTTGTTTATTCAATTTCTTAATAAAAGAGAACACAATAACATTAAAAATAATTTTAATGGATATTAACAATTCATTCTTAGTTATTTTTGTTAAGTTATGATTTAAAATAAGTTTTTCTTCAATGCAATCTATAGTAAGATCTAGTGAGATGCTATCAAACATAGACACATCTGAGGAAAGTATTGAATGGGTTTTAGGTACACTGATGTTTTTAAAAATATTTTTATGTTCCCAACTATTTTTTATAAACGAACTAGTGTTTATAGAAATTGGTTTTAAAATATTTGAAATAAATTTAGATAAATTGTAAGTAGGATAACCAACTGAGGAAACAATCAGTCTTCAAGTTAGATTTGGTTTGTTAACCTTTGGGAAAGCATAGGCTTTTGCTATAAAATAAATTATGTGAATTGTAATTAAGATATCTTCCAGACCAAAAAGGTTTTTTCTACCAATTTGTTAATAAATCACCATTTAGAATTTTGATTATTTATACATCAAGATTGTTGATAAGATCAATTTCACGTTGATCAATTTTTCCGAAGGAACAATTTCAAGAATGTCATCAATGTATCTTTTACAAAGAATAGTGTGACTTCTAATAAATCAAGAGCACTTCATCAACATCTTGTAAAACTAAATCAGAAACTACTGGAGATAAAGGTGAACCCATAGGACCACGCGATATTTGTTTATAGAATTTCTTAATAAAAGAGACCACAATAACATTGAAAATAATTTTAGTGGCTATTAACAATTCATTCTTAGTTATTTTTGATAAGTTATGATTTAAAATAAGTTTTTCTTCGATGTGATCTAAAGCAAGATCTAGATGCTATCAAACAACGAAACATCTTAGGAAACTATTGAATGGGTTTTAGGTACATTAATGTTTTGTAGAATATCTTTAAGTTCTCAACTATTTTTTATAAACTAACTAGTGTTTATAGAAACTGGTTTTAAAATATTTCAAATAAATTTAGATAACTTTTAAGTAGGAGAACGAACTGTGGAAATTAGTCTGCAAGTTAAATTTGGTTTTTGGATCTTTGGGAGAACATTAGCTTTTGCTGTAACACTATTGTGAGTTTTTAAACGGTATCCACATTGATTATTAATTAATCTTTTGTTTTTTCATATAATAGCTATATCATTAAATTTATTTTTAATTGTTAAAACCATACTAGTTTTTATATTTTTATATAGAATATCATTCTCATTAAGAATGTTTTCAACTCTTTTGTTACAGTCATCTCTATTAGCTGCAACAGTTATATTGTCCTTATCGGCTTTTACAAATATTAATCTTTATGCAAAGAGGCATATGTTTTTTTTTTAATAAAGAATTTAATAGCCATTTTCCACTTGTATATTGTGAAAAATACATTGCTAATAAAGCTGTTAATAAATAATGGCGCGTCGAACGAGAAAATGTTACGAGAGTAAAAATTTGTATTTTGTGCCAGAGATTAATAGAAAATGTCAAAAAAGTCTATTTTCTTAATGGAGGTTTTTTTTTATAACAATAGTTATTAAAAATAAGGAGTAGGTATTGCAAATTCCAACAAAGATAATTATACTACTTATGGTAAAATTAACGTTTTGAAGAGAGGTTATCGCAAATACCTTGAAAATTGTAGCTTGTAGGGGAGCGTATATATTTATAACAAATACATTGTTTTGGTTGAAAATTTTTCTTGTCTGGTTTCAATTTCAACTGTTTTGTAGAAAATTCTTCTTTTAGATTGAAAATACAACAATTTGGTTGAAAATGCACTTTTTTGTTCAAAATTCACATTTTGGTAGAAAATTGAACTATTCGGTTGTAAATTAACTTTTTTTGTTGGAAATTCATATTTGTTGTTGAAATTTCTACTATTTTGTAAAAAAAATAAACGGTCTGGTTAAAAATTAAACTATTTATTTGAAAGTTCATTTAATTGTGTAGAAAAATGATCTTTTTTGTTGAAAATTCATTATTTTGATTGTGGATTCAAACATTTTTTTTGTAAATTCGGATTTTTTAAATTTAACTAGTTAAAAATTAATTACATTTGATAAATGAATTTGCTAAAAATCATCTTCTTTGGCCGAAAATTTAACTGTTTTTTCAAAAATGCGTCCTTTTGGATTAAAATTCATCTGTTTGGTTGAAAATTAATTTTTCTATATGAAATTTAACTATTCAGTTTTTGGTTAAAAATGTATCCTTTATAAGTTACAAATTCAACTATTTGGTAAATAATTGATCTATTTTGATGAAAATTCGTCTGTTTGGATAGAAAATTCATCTATTAGTCAATCAGCGAAGAAGTTTGAAAATATGTTTAAAAGCAAAGTAAAAAAAATGCATTAACAACCATTTCGAGAAAATAGTAGCTTCGTTAAAAAAGGGTAAAAATATGTCAAATTTCTGCCTATAAGTATTTTAATTTTTGATAAAAAAACCTTTTAAATCAAACCAAAAATATGAATTTTAAACAAGAAAGATTTTTCTATGAATAAAGAGGAAAATCTAATTGCAAATGTTGCGTTTTTAAGTCATAAGGACGAATTTTTGAGAAAAAAAAAGTTGAAATTACAACCGAAAAATAAGCATTTTCTACCGACATAATTGAATTTTCAACTAAAAAATACGAGTTTTCGACAAACTAAGTGAATTTTTAACTGAAAGGGATCAATTTTATAGCAAAAATTAAATAGCTTCATTTTTATTTTCAAAAATTCATTATAAAAAAATTAATTTTCAACCAATTTTGTTAAATTTTTTAACGAGAGAAATGAAGTTTTAACTGAAATGATGCATCTTCAATACAAAAAAATTAACCAAATGGTTGAATTTTCAACCCAGAAGATGAATTTTCTACCAAAAAAGGACAAATTTTCAACTAAAAAAGATCAATTAAAAAAAAAATAGTTTTAAACAAGAAAGATGACTTTTCTACCATAAAAGATGAAGATTGAATAAAAAAGCACGAATTTTTAACAAAACAGTTGAATTTGCGACAAAAAAAATTAATTAAACAAAATTGTTCAATTGACAACTTTTGAAATGAATTTTCAACTAAAGTAATGAATCTTCATCCAAGAAAATGAATTTCCAACCAAATAAATGAATTTTCAAACAAATAATTGAAGTTTCAAAAAATAGTTAAATTTTCGGCAAGAAAAATTCCTTTTTATCCAATGAAAAAACAAGTTTTCGATCAAATAGGTCATATTTCAACCAAAGACATAAATTTTTAATTAAAATGATGAAACTTCAAACAAAAAAAAAAAATAGTTTTCAACAAAAGAGTTTAACTTTCAATCAAGTAACTTTATTTTCACCTTATAAGATGAATTTTCAACTAAAATGATAAATATTTAACTGGAATACTTGAATTTTGAACCGAAAAGAAGAGTTTTTAAACAAGAAGATTAACTTTCGAAGAAAAAGATAATTTTCTACAAAAAAATTGATTTTTAAACAAAATACGTGGATTTTCATCGAAATAGTTAAATTTTCAATTAAAAAAGACATATTTTCATTCAAATTGTTGAATTTTGAACTAGAAAAAGAAATTTTCAACCAAAAATGGACATTCAAATTTTCATTTCAAGGAATTAATTTTCAACCAAACTGATAAATTTTCAACTAAAGTGATGAATCTTCAATTGGAATTGTTGAATTTTATACCAAAAAGATTTTCAAGAATTTCCAACCATAAAGATTAATTTTCTCTAAAAAGGCGAATTTTTCAGAAAGTACATTAATTTTCAACCAAACTTATAAATTTTCAACTAAAATGATGAATCTTCAACCGGGATAGTTGAATTTAATGCCAGGAAGATGAACTTTCAAGCATAAAGATTAATTTTCTACGAAAAAAGGTGAATTTTTCAGGAAATACATAAATTTTCAAACAACTAGTTTAATTTTTAAATAAAAAATATCAATTTTCAAAAAATCTAATCCTTGACAATCGTAACTAAAAAACGGATTTTCAGCAAAATAGTCAAATGTTTTACTGGAATAGTTACATTTTTAGTTAAAAAAATGATGTTCAACAAAGTTGTTACATTTTCAAAAAGATATGAATTTTCAATTAAAATTATGAATCTTCAACCAAAAAAATCATTTTTGACAAAATAGTTTAACTTTGAACAAAGTAGTTGAATTTTTAACTAAAGAAAGATGAATTCGCAAGGAAGAATGTGAAATATCATCAAATCGATTATCAAATCTAAGAGGGTGAAAAGAATCTCACAGAGCAACAAATTGCAAAAGGTTTTTCTTATGAAGGAAAATAATAAAAATTCAATAATAAATTATGATTTAATTAGAGTAAACTGAGATAATCTGAAAAATCTAAAATCCATAAACCGCAAATAAGTAAACTTTTCTAAATTGACAAAAATTATGAAAATAATGAAAACTTGAATTTTTCTGCGGACAGAAGAGAATTCCCGGTTTTTTAATTAAATTCCCGGTTTCCCGGTCAAGACACCACCCTACAAATTTAATTAAATGTTCAAGTTAGTTGACATTTTTTTTTTAATTTACCTGTGACAGACAAAAGCCGTCGAGCGGCAGAATGTCCGATGGCGCTAGAATCTTCCTGGTAATCAGAGTGATTTCTCACATGCATAGGATCCGCATTTTGCTGTTGAATCGACCAGGCGAATTCCATCTCAAATCACACCAAAAAAACTCAAAACCCAAAAATCCACTCCCAAAAATTCGACACTATTTCACTACATTCTGCCACCCGATCGCAACGACCACCCTCTTCGTCCCATTTCAGTTCAACAAAATCGTCAAAATCAAAAACAAAAGGAAAATTCTTTGCGGAACCATTTGCAAAATTCTTCAGAAATCTTCAATTTTTAAAAATCCCTAATGACTCAAATCAGTTTGCACACACCACACACAATCACTTAGTTTCCGAGCAAGATATCCAGGATGAAAAACGTTGGCCGGGTTTTGGGGGGATTTTTCAAAAATTTCCGCAAGACAAGAAAAAAGACGTGATTGCGGAAAACTGGTGGCTCTTCGTTTGGTTCGTGAGACCGATGCGATGGAAATTGGAAGGTGAAGTTCCGGTAGGTTGAGGATGTAGGTTGATCGGCCTATTGGCCAGGCGGTGGTGGGGGTGGTCGGTTACTGTCTATATATACGGTTTGATACAGTTTTTGCCGAGTGGTGGGGGAATCCACCACGAGGGCGGTACCAATTTGATTAGAGCGATACAGAAGGGGTGGTTGGTTGGATGGTAGAACCTCATCACCCTTACACTCACAATACCTGTTTAGGCGATGAAATGGGGAGCCCCCCTTTCTAGTGACAGTTATAATCGGGTTCTAATGAAACCAAGATCAAATTCTGGGTGGCCGAGAAAATTCATTTTCAAAATTCCCGCACTAGGGTGGTCCAAAAAAATTATTTTTCTTATTTTTTCAAATTCTCACTCCCTGATTTCATGTCTTTTGGTGACAAAAAGTTTTGCCAATTGTTTCAGATTTTTAAATAAATATTTAGAGTGTTTAGTGTTAAAAATTCATTAAGTCCTTGATTTTTGAAAAGAATCGTAAAAACTTTACAACGATGATCTAAAATTACCATGTGAATAGTACGAACCCTGAAAAACAAATTTTTTAAATTTAATTCACCCTCAACTTTGCCAAAACTCAAACCTTAAGACACTAAAAAGTAATTTTTAAGTGTCTTTTCTGAATTTTATCAAAGCAAAATGAAAATTTAAGTGGCAAATTATATAAAAAAATTGATTATACAAATATCGAAAATAGTCCCCATAAAATAAACATTTTTCCTTTTCACCCCCAATAATCCATAAAAAAAATTACATTTTCTTTCTTTAAAACTTTTTCATTGAATATACATATATTATATAAATTCATATATTCAATATAGATTATATATATGAAAAGAAAAAGTTTTAAAGAAAAAAAATGCAATTTTTTATACATTATTAAGGGTGAAAAGGGGAAAAATGTTTATTTTAAGGGGACTATTTTTGATATTTGTATAATAAATTTTTTTATATAATTTGTCACTTAAATTTTCATTTTACTTTGATAAAATTCAGAAGACACGTAAAAATTACTTTTTAGTGTCTTAAGAGGTGAATTGGGCAAAGTTGAGGGTAAATTAAATTCGAAAATTTTTTTGTTCAGGTTTCGTACTGCAAAAAAAATGTGTGTTTAAGAAAGAAGTTCAACTTTTAACGAAATGGTTAAATTTTTCTACTCAAAAAGATGAATTGTTAACAAAAAATGTTATAGTTGATATAATAACCAAGATCTTAATTTAATATAAAAAATAGTAGGATTCATTTGAAAAGACGATTTTTTAACAAAATAGGTTATTTTTAAACAAATTTTTAACGAAATATAGTTGAATTTTCAAATAAAAAAGATAAATTTTCAACTAAGAATGAAATAGTTTAATTTTCAGTAGAAAAAAATTATTTCTAATAGAAAATAAAAAATTTGCAATCAAATAGTTACATTTTCAACCAAATAGTTGAAGTTTCAACTAAAATAGACAAATTTTTAACCAAATGTTTTTTTTTTTCAAATAAATTTCCAACGAAGAATGAAATTAGTTAAATTTTCTGTAGAAAAAAATTATTTTTAACAAAAAATAAAAAATTTTCAATCAACTAGTTACATTTTCAACCAAATAGTTGAAGTTCCAACTAAAAAAGACAAATTTTTTACCAAATATAGTTGAATTTTCAGATAAAAAAAAATTTTCCAACCAAGAATAGAATATTTAAATTTTCAGCAGGAAAAAATTATTTTTAACCAATAACTAAAAAATTTTCAACAAAATAATTACATTGTCAACCAAGTAGTTGAAGTTTTAACTAAAATAGACAAATTTTTAACCAAATATAGTTGAACTTTCAAATAAATTTCCAACAAAGAATGAAATTAGTTAAATTTTTAGCAGAAAAAAAAATTATTTTTAACCAAAAATAGAAAATGTTCAATAAAATATTTACATTGTCAACCACGTGGTTAAAGTTTCCACTAAAAAAGACAAATGTTTAAAAAAATATAGTTGAATTTCCAAATAAATTTTCAATAAAGAATGAAATTAGTTTAATTTTCAGTAGAAAAAAAATATTTTTAACCAAAAATACAACATTTTCAATAACATAGTTACATTTTATTTTAATTTATTATAAAAAACAGTAAAATCCATTCAAAAATATGATTCTTTAACTAAATAGGTTATTTTTCAACCCAATTTTTAACCAAATATAGTTGAATTTTCAAATAAAAAAGATAAATTTCCAACCCAGAATGGAATAGTTGAATTTTCAGTAGAAAAAAAAAATTATTTTTGACAAAAAAAAAAAAATTTGCAATAAAATAGTTACATTTTCAACCAAATCGTTGAAGGTTCAACTGAAAAAGACAAATTTTTAACCAAATATAGTTGAATTTTCAAATAAAAAAAAAATTTCCAACCACGAATAGAATATTTAAATTTTCAGCAGAAAAAAATTATTTTGAACCAAAAATAAAAAATTTCAATAAAATAGTTACGTTTTATTTTAATTTAATATCAAAGACAGTAGAATTCATTCAAAAAGATGATTTTTTAACAAAATAGGTTATTTTTCATCCAAATTGTTAAGTTTTTAAGCCAAAAGACCAATTTTTACAAAACAGTTGAATTTGCAACCAGTAAATATGGATTTGTGACAAAAAAAGTTATCTTTCAATCAAATAATTGAATTTTCTACGAAAACAGGGGAATCTTCAACCAAAAAAGACGAATTTTGAACAAAATACGTAGATTTTTAACCAAACATATGAATTTTCAAATAAAATTATATATTTTTAAACAACAGGATAATTTCCAATCAAGGAGATTAATTTTCTACGAAAAAATACGGATTCGCAACTAAAGTGATAAATCTTCGAAATATTTTTGACAAAGTAGTTCAACTTTCATCCAATTATGTAATTTCGTTTTCAACAAAAAACATGAATTTTCAACTATAAAAGATAAATTTTCATCCAATAATGCAGCAGTTCAATTTTCAGTTTCAAAACTATATTTTTAACCCATAAAAAGATAAGAATTTTCAACCAAACAGTTGAATTTTGCAACAAGTAGTTGAAGTGTCGACGAAAGGGATGAATTTTTAATGCAGAAGATTAAATAATAAAGTTTAATTAATAAATATAATTTTTTAACCAAAAATGGAAAAGTTCAGTTTTCAGTAAAAAAGAAAAGAAAGAATTCAAAATTTGCAACCAAAGAGATAAATTTTTAATATGCAACCAAAAAATGTATTTTAAAGAATCAAATTGTTGAGTTTTTAAGCCAAAAAGAAAAATTTTCACAAAACAGTAAAAATTGTCAACCAGTGAATATGGATTAAAAAAAAAAGTTATCTATCAACCAAATAGTTGAATTTTCTACGAAAAAGGGGGAATCTTCAACCGAAAAGACGAATTTTCAAAAAATAAGTACATTTCTAGCCAAAAAGATAAATTTTCAAATAAAATTATGTATTTTTAAACAAAAGGGTAATTTCCAACCAAGAAGATTATTTTTTTACCAAAAAATACGGATTCTCAACTAAAGTGATAAATCTTTAACAAAAAAATATAGTTTCAACAAAAATTGTTCAAATTTAACCAAATTTCAACCGAAGAAGATAAATTTTCATCGGAAAATATAATACATACTTCGATATATCAATAAAAAAGATTTAAAACCCAATAAGATGACTTTTTAAAAAAGTACTTCAACTGTCAACAAAATAATTGAATTTTCAACAAAATAGTTTAATTACCAAATAATGGAATATTCTAATAAAAAGATAAATTTTCAACCAAATAATCAAATTTTCAATAAAATAATTGCATGTTTAAACAAGTAGGAATAGTTAAGTTTTCAGTAGGAAAAATTATTTTTAACCAAAAATAGATAAATTTTCAAATAAAAAAGATAAATTTCTAACCAAGAATGGAATAGTTAAATTTTCAGTAGAAAAAATTATTTTTAAACAAGAATAAAATTTGTTCAATAAAATAGTTACATTTTCAATCAAATAATTGAAGTTTTAACTATAAAAAAACACATTTTTAACCAAATATAGTTGAATTTTCAAATAAAAAAGATAAATTTCCAACCCAGAATGGAATAGTTAAAATTTCAGTAGAAAAAAAATTATTTTTTACCGAAAAATAAAAAATTTTCAATAAAATAGTTACATTTTCAACCAATTATTTGAAGTTTCAACTAAAACAAAAAAAATTTTTTTACGAAGAATAGAATAATTAAATTTTCAATGATAAAAATTATCTTTCAACGAAAATAAATATATTTTGCAACAAAGTAGTTAAATTTTTATTGGAATTTTAAACTAGAATGATACATTTTCAGCCAAGAAAGTTCATTTTTAACAAAGTAGGTCAACTTTCAACAAATTAGTTGAGTTTTTAACAATAAACATGAATTCTCAACCAAGAAGATAAATTTTCTAATAAAAAAAAAGAAAAGTATATATGAATGTTAAACCAATCAGTTGAATTTTCAACTACAAAAGATAAACTTTCAACTAAAATTATGACTCTAGAAAAAGTTAATTTTTAACAAAGTGGTCCAACTTTTAACCAAAAATAATTAAGTTTGCACTTTATAAAAATTATTTTTTAACAAAAAGTGAAATATTTTTAACAAAATAGTTCAACTTTCAACCAATTATGTAATTTAATTTTCAACAAAATGAATTTTCAACTATAAAAGATAAATTTTCAACCAATAATGCAGTAGTTCAATTCTCAGTTGAAAAAATATATTTTAAACCAAAAAAAAAAGAAGAATTTTCAACAAAATAGTTTAATTTTGCAACAAGTAGTTGAAATTTCGACGAAAAGGATGAATTTTCAACGCAGAAGATTAAATAATAAAGCTTAATTAATTAATAAAATATTTTAACAAAAAATGGAAAACTTAAATTTTCAGTAAAAAAAGAAAGAATTTGCAATAAAGAATCCAAAATTTTCAACCAAAGAGACGAATTTTTAACTAAAATGCAACCAAAAAATGTATTTTTAAGAAAGTAAATAACTTTTAACCAAAAAAGATCAATTTTCCAGTAAGAAGACGAATTTTCCACAAACTAGTTAAATTTTCAAACAGTAAATAATAATTTTGTAAAAGAAGAAGAATTTTCAACTATAGACCGTTTTTTTAAATCAAAGAGATGAATATTCAACTGAAATATTTTTTTTTCAGTTTTGATTGAAAATTCATTCTTTCGGTTGAAAATTGAACCATTTTGCTCAAAATTCGTTTTTTAAGAATATGAATTAGTTTTCTTCACTGAAAATGTAAGTTTTCTATTTTTGGTTAGAAATTGATCTTTTTTGATTGAAAAATTATGTATTTTGTCGAAAATTCACATTTTTCGGTAGAAAATTAATTTTCTGGATTGAAAATTCATCCTTTTTGATTAAAAATGGAAATGCATGGTTGAAAATTAATTTGTTTTGGTTGAGGATTCAACTATTTTATTGAAAATTTTCTTTATTTCAATTAAAGTGTTTTTTATTTAAAACCAAATATTTTTTTAAATATTAACTATCGAATGTTTCGCTGAGAATTGAATTTTTTTTGGCTGAAACATCAACTACTTGGTTAAAAATTTAAATAATTTGTGAAAAATTATTTTTTCTTAGTTGAAGATTCTTCATTTTAGTTAAAAATTAAACTTTTTGGTCGTAAATTAACTTCTTCGTTGAAAATTCATATTTTAGGCTTGAAAATTCAACACTTGTGTAGACGAAAATTCGTCTTTGTGGTTGAAAATTCTACTAAATTGTTAGAAAATTGAACTATGTGGTTTTAAATTAAACTATTTATTTGGAAATTTCTCTACATTTTTTCTTTTTTTGGTTGAAAATGTTTTTTTTTATAAGTTAAAAATTCAACTATTTGGTAAAAAATGCATTTATTTTGTTGAAAATTCATCTGTCTGAGTAGAAAACCTTTTTTATTAAAAATTCATGATTTTGTTTGAGGATTCCAATAGTTTGTTAAAACCAATTTTTTTCGTTAAAAATGTGTTTCTTAAACTTTAAAATTAGCGATTCCATTTTTGGTAGAAAATAAAACTATTTAGTTTAAAATCAAAATATTTATTTGAAAATTTGACCAATTTTTGTAAATATTTTTTGGAAATTGTTGATCATTTTAGTTGAAAATTCAACAATTTCGTTCAAAATTTATCTTCCTTGATTGAAAATTAATTTTATTGTTGAAAATGATTTTTTTTCCTTTTAAAAATGAACTGTTTTCTGAAGCGTTCGAATTTTTACCTTGAAAACTTAACTATTTTGTTGAAAATTCGTTCATTCGAGTAAAAAATTAATCTTGTTTATTGAAAATTCATTTATTTAATTGTGGATTGAACTATTTCGTTAAAAATTTATATTTTTCTTTTAATTCAATTGGTTTGCAATTCCTTTTTATTTTTTTGTTGAAAATGAGATTTTTTAACTAAAAATTTAACATTTACATTTTTGGTTGTAAAATATTTTTTAGTTGAAAATTCAACTATTTTCTTAAAAATTCATTTATTTGATTGAAAATTAATCTTCTATTCAGTTTCTTTCAAAAATTAGTTTCTTTAAATTAAAATTTAACGATTTTATTTTTGGTTGAAAATTAATCATTTCAGTTGAAAAATCAACTTTTTCGTTCAAAATTTATCTTCCTTGATTGAAAATGAACTTTATTGTTGAAAATTATTCTTTTCCTTTAGAAAATTAATCTTGTTTATTAAAAATTCATCTATTTAATTGAGGATTGAACTATTTTGTTAAAAATTAGTCTTTTTCGTTTAATTCAATTGGTTGGTAATTCTTTTTTATTTTGTTGTTGAAAATTATTTTTTTTTTTCAACAAAAAATTCCACTATTTCGTTAAAAAATTTATGTATTTTGTTGAAAATTAATCTTATTGGTTGAAAATTCATCTTTGTAGTTTAAAAGTACAGTTATTTTGGTAAAAAATTCAAATATTTTTTTGAACACTCATTATAAAATGTTTGAGGCTTCAAATATTTTTTTAAAAATTTGTCTTTTTTAGTGGAATTCATCAGGTTGAAAATTCATTTTTTTCAAAAATTAGGTTTGTTTAAATTAAAAATTAATTAATCCATTGTTGGTTGAAAATTGAGCTTTTATAGTTAAAAATTTAACTATTTCGTTAGGAATTCATCTTTCTTCAGTGAAAATTAACAATATTGTTGAAAATTGTTCTTTTCTGATTTAAAAATCAACTGTTTTCTAAAACATTTTTTAGAAATTTTGTTTTAACATTTTTTTTATCAATTCTTTTGGGTTGAAAATTGAACTATTTTGTTGAAAATTCGTCTTTTTTTATTTAATCCAATTAGTGGGTACTTTCTTTTTATTTTGTTCTTGAAAATTCGTTTTTTTAAACTAAAAAAAAAATTCGTTTTCGGTTGTAAAATCTTTTTTAGTTGAAAATTAATCTTCTTGGCTGAGAACTCATCTTTCTACATTAAAAGTTCAGCTAATTGGTAAAAAATTCAAATATTTTGTTGAAAATCCATTTTTTTAGGCCTCAAGTATTTTGTTGCAAATTTATATTTTTTAGTTGAATTCAACTAATTGAAAATTCATTTTCTTTCTCAAATTAGTTTCTTTAAATTAAAATTTAATGACTCCATTTTTATTTGAAAATTGAGCTTTTTTAGTTGAGAATTCATCTATTTCTT
>JAABKJ010003909.1:0-25181 GCA_011634705.1 Andricus grossulariae
CGGGCGGTAAGAGATTTGGGTCGAATGAAGAGGTCATCACCGAAACAAACGCCTATTTTGAGGGCCTTGAGAAAACCCATTATTTGGAAGGAATAAGAAAATTGGAAAAACGCTGGTGTTAATGTATCAAGCTAAAAGGGATTATGATGAGAAGTAAAACGCTCATTTGCCGATAAAAAATCATCAAGTCGAAGAGTCACTGACTTATTAAACAGGCCTCGTAATATGATATAAAATATTTTTTTTACTCCAAATGAATAAGAATAGGATATCATGTTTATGTACCTATGTTTACCCAAGAACCAGTTATATTATCAGCATGTGATGGTCTTCACCCTGGCAATCGTACTTAATTCTGTTGGTAAATATGACAGTATAATAATTCCAAAGATTTATTGTATTGTAAAAGATTTTCAAGATTTCACGCTATGTAAACTGTTTCCCAAGAATTCCAAAGAGATTACAAAAATTTCAAGAGATTTAAAAGACTTTTGGCGACTTGATCATTTTTCTAAGAAAATTTCAATGAGTTTGTTCAATTGTTAAATTTAATTGTTGCATAGAAATATTGATTGGGAGAGGAAATTTACATTTTCCTGTCATATTGGGTGTTATTAAAGATGGCATAAAGATGCTAAAATACCAAAGTCTCGTTCAGAATACGGTCAGATTGATTATGATCAGACTTCTTCTTGCTTTTATAAACTCAGGGTCTACCCAACTTTTTTTAAAATTATCTCCAGGCCTGTCACTGAGATGAAGCCCGGCTCTAAGGAGCAATGAATGTCGCCAAATATCCGGCTAAATTTTGGCTTTATCAATATTTTTTTTATAAAACTCTGTCAAATTCGAGTTTTTAACCATAAAAAAACTGTACCAATTTCTCGATAACTTTAGGAATGCAAATCTTCTAAATTTATATAATTTTGCAAATAGACACACCTCTATTTCTTGTTGCAGATTTAAGTTCACAGTTCGACTGTCTGCCTAATGGTGACCCTATCCCTGGTATTCCTCGTGAAAGAACTTTGTGTTCTCCTGAAAGACATTCACCTGAGAGGACTGGTGAGCCTGCTGAACCGTCTCTCCGTGTCAGGTCCAGGTCTCCTCCTGCCACGTCCACTTCTTCTTCTGTAAGGCTTCCTTCTTCTGACGGAAATGAATGTGAATTCGACAACTTTGATTTATTCGCCTTATTCTTCACGTGAATCCGCACTGGATATTCGAACTTCGAAGATACACTTTTCCTTCCAATAAAAAAATTGAAATATGTTTAGGATATGGCGCCTATGAGCCTGTGCCAACCCAAGAACGAATTGTCATATCAACATCCAACGGTGACGTCTCAGCAATATTGGTGACTCATGTTGTTCTTGCTGGATTCATAATAAACAATGATCATAGTAAACGACGGGCCAAAATAAACATGGAAAGCCGCATAGTTTCTTTAATGAACAAAGAAAAAATCAATGAAACGCCATTAGGTCGACGCCGCAAAATCATGCTGAATTTTGAAGGTCGGCGTGTAAATTAGAATTCTCAACTCCATTGATTAAACAACAAAAATTCAAGTTAGGTTTGGTGTATTGGATATTCTGCCATTATCTAATTGGTCCTTCCAATTCAATTCTGCAATGCATTAGGCTCTATTCGGTCGAGTTCATTTTATAAAATGAAGGGAAATTATACGTGTTCCAGTGTAGAAATGAGGATAATTGTGAAAAATGAAGTTGCCCAAATACATTCGTGTGGTTTGAGCAAACGATATTAATTATTTAACTGAACGGAGTGATATTAGCCAAACTTAATTAGTAATTAGTAACTTCATTGCCGACAGTTGGTAACCCACCGCGTTCATCGCCCCGCACCTTGCAGAATTAAGTCTGTAAAATCATGTGTATTGCCGAGTTGGAGTTAAAGTTTGGTCAATATCACTCTGTTCAGTTAAATGAATAATATCGCTCGCCTTAGCCGCACGAATGTATTTAGGCAACTTTATTTATCATAATCATACTCATTGCTATCCTGAAATACGTATAATTTTCCTTCATTTCATAAAATAAACTCGGCCGAATAGAGCCTAATGCATTGCAGAATTGAATTGCCAGGTCCAATTCGATAATGGCAGCAAATCGAATATACCAAACCTAACCTGAATTCATTTTCGCGTTATATCTTTTCAACATTTTTTACTGGGTTGATCGATGCCCAGCCATACTTTTTAGGATGCGTATGAAAATATTGCCCGCCTCACATTGGGACAAATATGAACTTCTTTGGACTAATAAGTTTTCAGGTCACAGTTTTTATTTGAATTGAAAGTTCCTTTTTTCTATTAAAGCTGATTAAATTATTCTGTTTTTTCACACTGCAGTGTATGAAATGTATAAAATGTATTAATCTAGAAGATTCCAGATCTCACAAGTACATTCACTAACACGTGTGTGTCTAGAATGTCTCCTGCCTATCTGCTTATTTGAATAATATTTTTCTCTCTGACTCAATTCATAAAAATACTTTAAACGACACTATTCGCAGCCTTATGGGCTTGATGAAATTATCTGCATTTGGATACTCAAGATTTGTGCCACCCTTATGTGTTACGTAGAGGGAAAAAAACACCTCGACTTTATAAACTAATAAAGACAGAGGAAACAGTTACTGTTGAATATTGATAGTAAATCAATATGTCAATAAATAAATTATGTAATCATGCAATTGAAGAAACTAATTAAATGATAATTCTGTAATTTATTGTACGATTTACTGTTAAATCACCTATGATTAGAGGATGGAGTACCTCCTCACATACTAATGTAAGTAATTTGTCAATCAATAGAAAAAGATACAAATAATCAGAATCTATATTTTTTATTAATTTTGTTTTCATTGATTACAATGGATTCAAGGTATGTGCAGAATTAAAGAATTTCGGAGAATTTACATAATTTTAAGGATTATCGAAAATCTAGATAATCCAAAGAGTAAAAAAATTCTAGGAATGATGGAAAATAAGGAATTCAGAAAAATCACAAAATTTGCGACATTCAGTAAATAAGGATAATTTTGGGAATTTAAGGTTAGGGAATTCAGAAATTCAAACCATTCTGGGAACTTCAGAATTTGACAAAATTGAAGGAATCTTGGGAATCAAATAAATCCAGGATATGAAGGAAATTGAGAAAAATGCAGGATTTTAACAAATTGAATAGAAATTCCTAGAATCATTTGTGGAATTCATAAACTCAAGAAGGTCAGGAATAAAAAAAGTTGTGGGAGTTGAAGGAATTCAAGGAATTCAGAGAATTCGAGGAAATAGGAGAATAAAGAGAATTAGGAGGATTCGAAGAATTAGGAGGATGAAGAGAATTAGGAGAATTCGAAGAATTAGGTTAATTTATGGCAATAATTCGAAGTGATTCCAAAGGACTTCAGGGTATTTTGAAAATTTTAAAGAATTTTCAAGAGCTTTTGACTGTTCTAAAGAACTTCAAGAAATTTCAAGAGATCTGAAATAGTTGTGGATATATTTCAGAATCCCGAATAACTTTTGGGAGTTTAAAAAAATTTTAGGGGATTTGAAAATATTTCAAAGTGTCCATGGTAGGAGGCACCTCTTCAGGCCGAATGGAAAAATTGCAATTTCACAAAAAACTGTGTTCATTTAAAATTAATAATGTCACAACGTTTTAAGAATAATTGAAGATTCAGAACTTAGACATTGGAATTCTTTCATTTTGCTCAGAAATAAAATAAATTCTTATTACAAAAATTAATGGAGTCATTTTCAATGACTGGATAATTTCTTAAAACTTCGTTATGAGAAATTTTTTGTTAATTCCTACAATTCCAGTTTAAGCCATTGATCGTGAGAGACCGAGATATATCTCTAAAAGGCAACTCGACGTAGAATTTCATAACATTTCCAAACTTTTGAAACAAATATCTACTTTTGTATAACTACCTATCGTATTTGAAAATAATCAGTGACAATAACGAGTTGTCCGATATAATCCGCATTCTGTTTCAAACGGCTTTTTCCCCCTAAAATTTATTTGAGTTTGTCCGAAATATGTACGAACTTTATCTGAGCTTATTCCGCATTGAAACGGAAGTTGTACTCATGACAGAAAGAGAAAAATGTTCCTTATATTTTTGTAATGTTGCATGTTGTTAGAAATGTCATGAGAAGGTTAGTAAAAAGTTCAAATGCCAAATAACAATGACAAGAAGAATGATGTTCAAAATTTTTGAAATGCATTAAAATTGATTGCGATTATATTTTTCTTGATTTTATGAAGTCAGGACCTACCCAATTATTTTTAATCAGCTCTACGTCTGGCACTCGGATCAAATCCCGCTTCAAGGATCTATAAATGCGCCGAATAACCAAAGAATTATTGTTTGTTTCAATAGTTTAATTTGTTTATAAATATATGTCAAATGCGATATTCTGACCATGATAAAACCATACCAATTTCTGGATAACTTTAATGATTCGATTCTTCAAAATTTATATAAATATTTGAAGCTGGCTCACCTCTGTTTCTTCTTGCACAATTAAGTTTACAGTTCGAATGTCTGCCTAATAGCGACCCTATCCCTGGTATTCTTCATGAAAGAACTTCGTATTCATCTCAAAGACATTCACCTGAGAGGACTGGTTATCCTGCCGAACCGTCTCTTCATGCCAGGTCAAAGTCTCCTCCTGCCAGGTCCACGTCTTCTTTCATAAGGCTTCCTTCTTCTAACGGAAACTGATGTGGACTCGAACAACTTAGATTTATTCGAATTATATCCCTCCTGAATCCACACCGGATATTCGAACTTCGAAGATACACTTTTGCTTCCAATAATAGAATTAAAATAAGATTAGGATATAACGCCTATGAGCCTGTGCCAACCCAAGAACAAATTGTCATAGGAAACTCCAATGGTGACGTCTTTGCAATATTGCAGACTCAGTATGTTCTTGCTGGATTATATCTATACGATGTTCAGGGTAAAAGACGGGCAAAAATAAACATGGAGAGCGGCATAGTTTCTTTATAGAACGGAGAAGAAATCAATAAAACACCTGTAGGTCGTCGCCGGAAAATCATGCTGAATTTTAGAGTTGAGCATGCGAATTAGAATCCTCGACTCCATTGATTGAACAATAAAGATGTGAAACTCAAACATGATTTTTGTAATCCGAAATCAGATCAAAATGATTTATGTAACAAATTACATCAAAGAGACTATGTTTTATTGGTTCTCCAAACTTTAATGTTCCATCGATGCCCAGTCATACTTTTTGAGAAACGTATAAAAAAATGTGACTGTTTCACATTGGGACAAATATGATTCTTTTGTGGACAAAACAGTGTAAAAATCACAAACTCGTTGCAACCTCTGTACCTGTAACCTCTGTACCTCTGTAACCTCTGTACCTAATTCTAGGGATTCTTCAAACTTTAGAAAATTCAAGGTATTAAACAAATTCTAAGAATGAATAAAAATAAGGAATTCAGAGAATTCACAGGATTCAGGGTATTCAGAAAATTAAGGAAACTTGAGGAACTGAAAGATTTTTGACGAGTTTAAGGAAATCGGGATATTCAAGAAATTAGGAGAACTTCGTGAATTTCTAGGAATTTAAGGACGTCAGGAAATCCAAGAAAATCAGAAAATTTCAAGGAATTCAGGGGAATCATAGAATTTACAATATTCAAGAAATTTAACGATGTCATGGAATTCGGAATAAAGAAGTATTTGAACTTTCAGAGAATTTCAGAGAATTCAGGTCTTATCGTTTTCGTGCCCTCTCTTACTTTCTCTCTCTCTCTCTCTCTCTTCCTCGCTTACACTTATTATTGTTGCTCGGTTTCCGCTTTCGCCAAGCAAGAAGTTCTGTCTATTTTGATTGTAATGTTTTAATTTATTCTCAATGAAGACCGCGCTTTCTGGCGTCATCTTTTTATCAATTAAAAGTGCTGTGTTTTGCAATGACTTGACCTGAACATGCATTTCTTCCTACCAGAGTTGTTCAGTCGTTTGATAATGTTCAAAACATTGGTCCTATCGATTCAGAATTTTCCATTGATTGATTCAGTTCTTGTGCAAGGACAATTCGCACAACTTCTGGTACTGCCTGTTAGAGTCAAATTAAACTGGTAACTTGTGAGTCTTTCACGGAATGTACAATGTGCAGCGTCAGTGCATTGTGACTCAAATGATCTTTTATTTTTGACCATTTTGTGACATTTATACTAGTGAGATGCTTACATAAATTTTGAATTTTCGATAAAGCATTATTGAGTGTCTGAGACAACACTCAGCCTCTATTATAATCGATTCGCATCGAGAAAGTGAACATCATTTCGGAAGTGTCGTTTTAATTAATTTTACCAATAACACTCAGACTCTTAGACTTTATTCAATTTCATCGTGATTTCTCCGCCTTTCGATGTGGTACAATAAATTCCAAGAATTAAAGATTGTTAATGACTCCTCAATATTAATTTAACAAAATGTGAATTTGTCAACTTGTTGATAATTGAGTTCAAATAATAATTCTTTTATTGGCTAACTGCTTTACGTGATGCAAACAATTTCAATTTAATATATTTTAGAAGATTGTTGGAAAAAAACGAGCTTTGCTCTCGGATCAAAACTGCTTTGGAAAATGCTCAGAAATGAAAAGAGATCAATAAAGGAACTTTTGTGAATTGAAAACATTCCGACAAACCAGGGTTCGGACCTTGGAAGTTTTGAATTCTACTTCAAATCAGTATAATCAGTCTTTGTGTCAGCTGTCCTTCAAGACTCAATTTCGAAAGAAAAGATTTGGAAAGTTTACGAAGTCGTCGATTTCTACAACTGCCAACGTCAACGCAATCACAGAGTAGCCAATGAAGGAACAACCGTCTAAAGAACAGCTTACGAAGAAGCCATTTCAGGAAAGGAAGTGCATTTTATGCTGTGACCTGCATTATCTAACGTCGTGTCCGCAGTTTCAAAGTCAGTCTGTAGCACAAAAGAAAGAGTTCATTTTTTGAAGAAAATTATGCATAAATTATTTAGGGTCTCATTCATTTCAGGTTCGTGCTTCGAAGGATTTGTGTCAATCTTGTCAGGCGAAGCATCATACGGTACTTCATGACCCATCTTCAAGCTCAGGACAGTCTTCTCCGATGATACCAACTACATCTTTAACGCCTCACCAAGCACAATCTACTCATGCGTTTTTGATTTCTTCTGACAACAACAATAATCGACGTAAATACATCAGCTGGACATACGAATTATGTTCGAGCATTTATCGTTCAAGGCACAGAGGTTTCCATGATCTCTGAGTCCCTTGCTCAAAGTCCTCAACACCCTTGTACCAGAAGACCTGTTTTTCTGTTAGGAGTGGGGAAAAGTAAGTCGTGAACATTGCGGGGATCTGTCAGCGTCGTTTTCTCACCAAGGTTTGAGTCGAGCTACAAACTTCAACTCCGGGCTCTTGTTTTTCCGAAGTTGATTTCTGAACGCCAGAGCATGAAATCACTCTTGAGGAACAGCCTCATCTCAATGTTTTTTAATTAGCAGATGTGAACTTCATTGGAAGTGCGACGATTGATCTACATTTAGGAGTAGCTGTTTATTCAATACGAATTGAAGAAGGTCTTCGAAAGGGCCCCGCGGGCACTCCTCAAGCTCTAAATTCTGTTTCCGGGTGGATTCTCTGTGGACCTGCAGGAACTGACTCATCGCTGAATTTATCATATGGAAAACATTTTGAAAAGATGCACTCTAGGACTAAAGATGGGAGATACGTCTTGAATCTTCCAATAAGTAGTGACGTCACATCGTTAGGAGACTCTTATTCTCTAGATCTTCGCATGGAACATCATATGGAACACCTGTTCAAGCGAGATGTTCATCTTCACGAAGCGTATTCTAAATTCATGAAAGATAACCATCAACTTCAGCATATAAAGCCCGTCAACATCTCGGCAGATCCACGCAGCATCTCGCGGTCAGTTTTCCTTCCGCAATATGGATTTTAGCGTGAATATAGTTTAACCATGAAACTAAGAGTAGTCTTTAATGGGTCTCGGCGATAAAGTCGAGGCAGTTCATTGAACATTCAAAAAGTGAAATTCAAACAGTCATGAGCTGATGCACTTTAATTTATTCTCTAATGATCCTTCGCCTGAAGGAGTTCGTCATCATTGGATAAAATATTATAAAGATCTTCCTTCTTTCTCTGCAGTCAGGATACCTCGGTGGATAGGATTTTGTTCGTCGATCTTCTCTTTTGAACTTCATGGCTCCGCTAACGCTTCTGAAAAGGCATATGGTGCTGTCGTATATTTAAAGACAGTTTCGCCTAACGGAAATCGTTTTATTGGACTCATATCTCCAGAAACGAAAGTCGCTCCTGTTCACACTGTTCCACTTCCTCGTCTTGAACTATGTGCCTCAGTTTTGTTAGCTCGTCCAATCGCTCACCTTCAAAATCAACCTCAGTTTGATACTATTCGACATTTGTGGTCTGATTCAATGAGCACACTTTATTGGATTTCAGATGTACCTACAAGATAGATGATGTACGTCGCGAATCGTGTCTCGGAAGTCCAAACGACCGTACCTTCAGCAGTTTGTCAACATGTTTCGGTTCCAGAGAATCCAGCTGACTGTGTTTCTCACGGTTTACAGTTTCCGAACTTTCACATTCTTCACTATGGTGGAATGATCCTCCGTGGCTTAAAAGACAAGAAGAAGTGCCCAAGAAAGAACGTCGAGTTACCGTCTGCGTCGCAGTTTGTGTTAATGAAGCGTGTGAGCTTCTAAATCGCTATTTATTTTGCAACAAATCGCAACAAGTCACGGCTTGGTGTCTCCGATTCCGAGACGCCTTAAAATGTCGTCCTATTATCGTCTCTCCGACTTTAGTTGCATGAGATCTTTGAAAGGCTCTTTTATTCTGGATTCAGCAAGAACAAAATCGCTATTTTTCTAAAGAAATGATCGCTCTGAAAAATAAAATGCAGATTTAGAAGATTAGCACTCTGATAAAGTTTACACCTAACCTATGATGAGAAGCATCCGCTGATTCTACCTCCAGTGTCTATTCTTACCAGTCTCATCATCCGTGATTGTCATCTTCGCTGGCTTCATGAATTGTCCAACTTACCCGTGGAACGTTACGAGGATCTTATTGGATTCTTCAAGGTCGCATTTTGGTACAAGCATGATTCATGTGTGCATTTCATGCGCCAGAAATTAAGATAATATTTAGCTGCAGCTGATGTGTGATCTCTCTTCCATCCGCATTACTCCACCTGAAAGAGCATTCATCAACACTGGGGTAGACTATGCTGGCCCATCAATGTTTGCACCTCCAAAGGACGAGGTCACTATTCCACAAAAAGACTGAATTTGCATTTTCGTCTGGTGTGCCTCCTCCTCAGTTCACGACGAAGGTACGAATTTTGTGGGAGCAGATCGTCAACTGAAGGAAATGTTGCATATAATGCTACATATATTTCTGCGCATACTAGCCAGTGGAGATTCAATCCTCCTGCAGCATGTGATTGGAGGTATGCTGAATGCAGTTTCAGAACCATTGCTTGCGGACGTTCTTCCAAATCGATTGACTCGCTCGCAGCTGATCCAACAAATGCGTGATCATTTTTGGAAGAGCTGGTTCGCTGATTATTTAAGACAACTTGAACCTCGACGCAAGTGGACTACTTTATCGCTATCCATACAGATTGGAGATTTAGTTCTCATTCGACATGAGAACCTTCCACCTACTCAATGGCCTATGGGTCGGATTTTACAGCTTCATCTTGACAAGGTTGGCCTTGTTCAGATTGTCTCACTCAAGACAAAGACCAGCACAATCGAACGACCAATCGTTGAATTGTGTCTTTTTCCACGTTCATCTCAAGTACAGTCAGCGTGAGTCTATTTGACTTAGGACGAAAGCGGGTGGAATGTTGGCGAAGGATCATTCCAGGATAAATCAGACAGACATATCATCACAAATGTCTCATTATTTCTTATTCAAAAAATTGATCTGGTCATTTCAGATGACATTTGAGATCGTTGCAGGAAATTTTTTTTTTTTTAATTTCGTACGACTACAAATGAAAATTATTGAACTTAAGAAGCTTCGAGCTGAAACATTAAGAAAATTTCATAATTTGCTGTTCAACTTTATTAGTTCTTACGTCTCGAAAAAAAGAACAATACCACGTTTTTATACGAATATCATGAGATAACGATTATAGGATATATTATATAATCTCTAAAGAAGCACCAACATATTCTTTAGTTACACAGTTTATTGAATTCTCTATTAATACAATAATCAGAATTCCTCAACTTAAAAAAAAAATGAGAATCTTTTGTACCCTGGTCTACACCCTGGCAATCGTACTTATTTCTATTGCTGAATATAACAGTGTAATAGAAATTTAAATATATAAACTATCTCGTGCTGAAGTTGGCATTTTTAGCTCCATTTGATTTTCAGCGAACATAAAATTCTGAATGTTTTGAATAAATTGTTCCAGTTATTGATATCAATACAATGATTTTCTGCATTTTGAAAGATTTTCAAGATTTCGAGCTATGTAAACAGATTCCTAAGAATACCAAAGAGATAACGAAAATTTCAAGGGATTTCAAAGACTTCTGGCGACTCGATCATTTTTTTGTTAGAAAACTTTAACGATATTTTATAAACCTCTTTTAAATTCAAGATTTTAACTATGAAAGGAACATACTAATTTATCGATAAGTTTAAGAATTCGAATCTTCAAAATTGATATAATATATCAAACAGGCACAACTCTCTTTCTTGTAGCAGAATTACCTTTACAGTTCGACTGTGCCTAATGGTGACCCAATCCCTGGTATTCCTTGTAAAAGAACTTCGTATTCTTCTCAAAGACATTCACCTGAGAGGACTATTCATCCTGCCGAACCGTCTCTTCGTGTCAGGTCCAGGTCTCCTCCTGTCAGGTCCACGTCTTCTTTTGTAAGGCTTCCTTCTTCTGACGGAAGTGGAGGTGGAGGTGGTATATTATGTGCAGACGTGTAGAATGAGGGCCTTCACGCGACGAGCGTCAATGCTCGCAGGACGATCGAAGCAGAGATAAGTCCTGCGAGCAATGTAAGCGAGCCGCGTGAAGACCCGAATTGTGCGCATTGGCACATATACTATTTTATGTGAAGACGTTGCATTTACAAGTTTTGTTGCGACAGCGTAGAGTATCGTAATGTTGTACATTACGATACAGCGGAGTGTAAGGTGAACAGTGATCGTCCGCTGTATCGTAATGTACAACTTAACGATAGTCTACGCTGTCGCATAAAAACGCGTCAATGCACCTGAGTCACATGAAAGAATTAAAATATGATTAGTATATGACGCCTATGATCCTGTGCCAACCCAAGTACAAATTGTCATATCAACATCCAATGCATAGTCTCTTTATTGAACGAAGAAAAAAACAATTAAACGCCAGTAGGTCTTCGATGCAAAAACATGCCGAATTTTAAAATTGAGCATGTAAATTAGAATCCTCGACAATATTAATTACACGAAAATAATGTGAAACTAAAACATACTTTTTGCGATCCAAAATCAGACCAAAAAGAGTTATGTAACTAATTACATTGAAGATTCAATGCTTTAATGGTTCTCGAAGCTTCAACGTTTCATTGATGCCCAGCCATTTTTTCTAAGAAGCGTATAAAAATATTGCTTGTCTCACATTGGGAAAAACATGAATTTCTTTAGACTTTTCTTGCCGACAAACCAATTCAAATAAGAATAGGATATACTGTTTATGTGCCTATGTTCACCCGAAGACAAATTGTATTATAAATATGTGATGCTAAATTTGTTACCCTCAATCTCAATAGTTTTGATTCATATAAATTCTATAATTGAATTTGATCAAATTTAAATGGTTAGAATTAAAAACTTACTAATTCACTAATTTTAAATTAAAATCATAAACTTTAGTCAATTTTCAATTGAAGAGCTTATAAAGTGAAAATATTTAAATTGCAATTTGAAACAATTATACATTTAAAATTAAGATATTTATTTTGAAATTCCTTCACTTTCAAAGGAAATTTACAATCAATTAATTTTGGATCGTTCCTATTTGAAGTGATATCATCTGGAAAGTTTTTAGAATAATTTAAATAAGACGGCCTTAGACAGATATAACATCAGAGATGTCTCATAATTGCTTATTTAAAAAATTTATTCGGTTATTTCAAATGAAATTTAACATAGCAACAGAACATTATTTATTTTTAATTTAGTAAGACTCCAATTATAAATTATAGGATTTCAGAAGTTTCGAGCTGAAACATTATGAAAATTTTCTCATTTACTGTCCAATTTTAATAGTTTCTATGTTTCAAAAAAAAAAAAAAAAAATATTACGTTTTCATTAAAATATTGTTTAATTTTTGAATATCTAAAATCTAATTCATTTATTGTTGGAAACTGATAGTGCTGGTTCAAGATTGAAAACATTCGTTTTATTTGGTCATAAGTCCCTTAAGTCATACCTCGGGAACCTACCATGTTTTTCTTTAAATCCTTTGGCCTCGAGTTAAATGTAAATATGTCAGAAGCGCGAGTTCGACACCTATAACATCAGATAACGTCTATAGGATATATTATATAATCTCTAATGAAGCAATAGTATATTCTTCGGTTACACTGGTAATTAAATTCTCTATTAATACAGTATTCAGTTTTCCTCTACTTGGATAAAATGAGAATTTTTTATACTCTGGTCTACATCCTGGCAATCGTACTCACTTATACTGGTGAATATAATATTTCATTTTGAAAGATTTCAGGCTATGTAATCTGATTTCCAAGAATTTCATAGAGGTTACGACAATTTCATGGGATTTTAAAGACTTCGGGCGAATTGATCATTCTTTTAGAAAACTTTAATGAGTTTGTTTTATTGCTCAATTTAATTGTTGCTGCAATATTGAAAGACAACATTGGCAATATAGCGGCAATGTTGTTGAAACATTTCTGCAAAATTTAAATATCGTCTCTTCAACAATATTACTTTGCCATATGACTACCACAATGTTGCAACACGGTAATGCGACAATCGTGCACAAACATTGCGTATCATATCGCAACATTGCAGCTATACAGCAAAGAAATATTGATTGGGAGAGGACATTCACATATTCCTGTCATATTGGGAGTTAATAAAGATGACATACAGAGGCTATAAAACCACTCTCTCTTTTGGAATACACTCAAATTGATTATAGTCTGACATTTCTGCTTTTACAAACTCAGGGCCTACCCAACATTTTTCTCTAATAGTCTCCAGGCCTGGCACTGGGATGAAGTCCAGCACTGAGCAGAAATAAATGTTGCTAAATATACAAACAAGTACATTTTTTTTATCAATATTTATTTCATAAAAATCTGTCTAATTTAGGATTTAAGCTATAAAAGAAGCATACCAATATTTCAATAAATTCAATAATTCAAATCATAAAAATTGATATAAATACGTATTACAAATAGGCACACCTCTGTTTTTTGTTGCAGAATTAAGTTTACAGTTCGACTGTCTGCCTAATGGTGACCCTATCCCTGGTATCCCTCGTGAAAGAACTTCGTATTCTCCTGAAAGACATTCACCTGAGGGGACTGGTCATCCTGCCGAACCCTCTCTTCGTGCCAGGTCCAGGTCTCCTCCTGCCACATCCACGTCTTCTTCTGTAAGGCTTCCTTCTTCTGACGGAAATGGATGTGGACTCGAACAGCTCAGATTTATTCGACTTATTTCCCACGTGAATCCGCACCGGATATTCGAACTTAGAAGATACACTTTTCCTACTGATAAAAACATTAAAATAAGATTAGGGTATAACGCCTATGAGCCTGTGCCTACTCAAGAACAAATTGTCATATCAACATCCGATGGTGACGTCTATGCAATATTGGTCACTCATGATGTTCTTGCTGGATTATATATAAACAATGATCATGGTAAAAGACGGGCAAAAATAAACATGGAAAGCGGCATAGTTTCTTTATTGAACAGAGAAGAAATCAATGAAACGCCAGTAGGTCGTCGCCGCAAAATCATGCTGAATTATAAAGTTCAGCATGTAAATCAGAATCCTCAAATCCGATAATTCAACAAAGACAAAAAAAAATGTAAAACTGAAATATAATTTTTGTGACCGGAAATCAGATTAAACTGATTTATGTAACTAATTTCAATAAAGAGTCATTGTTTTAATAGTTCTCGAAGATTTAATGTTTCATCGATGCCAAGCCATACTTTTTCATGCACTAACACGCCTGTCTAGAACGTGCCCTGCCTATGTGCTTATTTAAATAATCTTTTTCTCCCAGACTTAATTCGTGAAAATACTTTGAATGATACTAGTTGCAACCTCAGTGGTTTTATAAAGTTATCTGCATTTAAATGCTTCAGATTTATGCCACTATTATGTGTAATACAGAGGGAATAAAACACGTTATTACGCTGTACAAAAATCAATAATTAAGAAAAAAACCTGATGAAATTGCATTTTCTCAACTGTGGGTCCGGACACTAAAAATCGCTGCCCATTTTAAAATATTCTTTCAACTGTTTAAAGATAATATACCACTTGAAAAGTTTTTTTACCAGCATGATAGAATTTTAATAACTTTGTATCTAGAATTTAATCTGTGAAATGACCTAGAAAAGTTGTATCAAAAATCTGAATTTTAGACTACACAGTTTTATAAACTTTCTCTCATTTACCTTTGAAAAAAATAATTGTTTAATAATTGTTTGAATAATACTCTTCAAACATTCAATTGTGTGCATGCTTTAATTATTTGATTTATGGAATATACTTCCAGAATATCTGTTGTCGAAACTGAATAAAGGGAAAATGATAAATCAACTACTTTTACAATGCCTATTCATTATGTATAAAAATGTTATTATAGGGATTGGTTTTAGAACATTGTATTATTCTATGTTACATGCGGAAAATTTATAAAATAGTCATTACAAAGGAATGATATTATTGTTAAGTGTCGATAGTAAAAGTATATGTGAATAAGTAAATTATGTAATTATGCAATTTAAAAAAACTAATTGAATGATAATTGTGTGATTTATTGAATGATTCACTGATAAATTGCATACGATTAGAGGATGAAGTACCTACTGACATACTAACGTATTTAATTTATCAATCAATAAAAAAGACGCAAATAATCACAATCTATATTTTGAATAAATTTTTTTGTCATAGAATTCAAGGAATTTAAGGTACGTGAAGAATTAAAGGATTTCGGGGAATTAAGATAATTTGAGGGATTTTCGAAGATCTAGAGAATTCAAGGAATTAACAAAATTCTAGGAATTACGAGAAAGAAGGAATTCAGAGAAATCGCAGAACTCACGGATTTCAGGAGATTAAAATAATTTTGGGAGCTTCTAGGTATTCAAGTGCACCAGGAAATTCAAGGAATTCAGTAAATTAATGCAATTCAGTAAATTTATGCAATTCAGTAAATTTAAGAATAAGAAATTCTGTGAATTGAAGTAATTGAGGCAATTCAAGAAATTCTGTGAATTTGAGGAATTTACGAACTTCAAGAAAATTTGAAGATTCAGAAATTCAACACATTTTGGGTAGTTAAGATATGCAGGAAATTGAAGGAATTTTTGGATTCAAATAAATCCAGCATATTCAAGAAATCGAGAAAACTTCAGGATATTAAACGAATTTGAAAGAAATTCATAGAATCATTTATGGAATTCATAAACTCATAAATTTCGGGAATATAGAAAACTGTAGAAGTTGAATGAATTGAAGGAATTCATGGGATCAAAGAAATTTATAAGATTTTCAGGCATTCAGGGAAATCACGGAAGTTGTAATATTTGAGAAATTCAGCGATTTCATGAAATTTGGAGTGAAGAAGTATTTGACCTTTCAGAGAAATTCATAGAATTTAGGGAGCTAATGAAATTAAATAAGTTGAAAGTATTCAAATAGTTCTAAGAATTCGTAGGATCTGAAGAATTAGGGAATTAAGAGAATTCATGAAATTCCAAGAGTTTAGAGTGTTCCTATCACTTCTTGATAATTCAAAGGATTTTCAATATTGTAGGGTATTTTAAAAGAGTCCAAGTAATTTTCAGGTCTTATGCGTAATTTCAAGGGATTTCAAAATATTTTCAAGTAATCGAAACATCTTAGCGTATGCTAAATAGAATTAAATAATTTGAAGTGATTCCTAAGGATTTTAAGGTATTTTGAAAATTCCAAAGAATTTTGACAGTTTTAAAGAACTTCAAGATAATTACTAGATATGAAATATTTTTGGATATATTAAAAAATCCAGAGTAACTTTTGAAAGTTTCAAAACGTCTCAGGATATTTGATCATATTTCAAAGCGTTTTTGATATATTATTGTGTTTTGAACGATTTTCAAGCATGTTTAAGAGAGAGTTTTTATATTGAAAGGAATTTTCGAAATATGACTAAAATTGGTCATTAATCTGATATTATTAAATTATGTTTACTGTTGGAATATAAACCTAATGGGGAGCCGCCTCTTCCTCCTGCCATATCTTCTCTTCTTCTTGGATCCAGGTTTCCCTCTGGCAGGTCCATGGCAGGAGGCATCTCTCGAGGCCGATAGGAAAAATTTTATTTTTACAAAAAACTGTGTAAATAAGCCAAAAGAACTGCACATACACTAATGAAATATGAATAATTAATTTCCTTATAACTATAATTGCTACTTACAAGTCTTTTATGTAATTATACAATTCTAAGATTTCCGCAACGCTATCAACTTTTCTCGACGATAATTATGATATATCGATATTTGAGTTATGCAGTAAATAATACGGAATCAATTAGTAATTTCTATTTTTATAAACAAACTGCCTAAACAAATATTTAAAATTTAATACTTTCAAATGGGGGGAAAATACTGCCATACGTTATGAAAATCATACCTATTAGTAAGGAAAGCTACACATTAACAAGCGATATTTTTATTACCAAGTTCTGTTGGAAAATACAAGATTTCAAGAAGTTTCTATCAAAATAAAAAAGGGTTTTGCTTTAATTACAGAAAAAATTTGTGTTATTTTTCCAGCTTCAATTTAGGTACTTCATTTTCGATTCCCTGAATATTTAATCGTTACATTTAAAAGTAAAACATTTAACAAATACAGTTTTGAAATAAAGCTTCATAAACTGTTCAAAACTTTAAGAATAAATAACAATTCTGAATAAAGTGTTTAAAATGTAAATATTTGAAATCGGATTTACAATACAATTTTAAGATTCACTTCTCTATTTGAATCGTTAGTTAGAACAATCATAAATTTAGAATAAAGACATTTAGTTTAAAATTTCTCCCCTTTCAAAGGAAATTTACAATCATTAAATTTTGGACCTTTCCTATTTGAAGGGATATCATCTGGAGCCTTTTCAGAATAATGCAATCAAGCCGGCTTAGACAGACATATCATTACCCATGCCTCATAATCTTTTATTCAAGAACTTGATCCGGTCATTCCAAATGACATTTGAGATCGTTGCAGGAAATGATTAATTTCTTTCAATTGCGTCCGACTGCAATTAAAAATGATAAAACTTTAGAATCTTTGAGCTGAAACATTGAGGAAGTCTTTCAATTTTTTTTAAATCTTAATAGCTTTCACATCTGAAAAAAAGAAGAATATTACGTTTTCATTCAAATCTTATTTAATTTTTCATATCTAAAATCTGATTCATTTATTGTTGAAGACACTTACTGCCGGTTCCAAATGAAAAATATTTGTTCTATTTGGTCATAAATCCTTTGAAACATACCTTGCGAACCTGTCATGTTTTTTAGTTTAATCTTTTAGCCTTGAATGAAATGTAAATATCTCAGAAGCGCGAGCTGTACACCTGTGCCATGAGATAACCATTATAGGATATATTATATATATTCTCTGATGAATCACCAGCATATTCTTTAGTTACATTGTCAATTAAATTCTTTTTTGAAAACTTAATCAGATTTCCTCTACTTGGGAAAAAATGATAATCTTTTATAAATATCACAAATAGGCATACCTCTGTTTCTTGTTGCATAATTAAGTTTACAGTTCGACTGTTTGCCTAATGGTGACCCTATCCCTGGTATCCATTCTGAAAGAACTTCGTATTCTCCTGAAAGACATTCACCTGAAAGGACTGGCCATCCTGCCGAACCGCTTCTTCATGCCAGGTCTAGGTCTCCTCCTGCCACGTCCACGTCTTCTTCTGTGAGGCTTCCTTCTTCTGACGGAAATGGATGTGGACTCGAACAACTTAGAATTATTCGACTTATTCCCCACGTTTATCCGCACCGGATATTCAAACTTCGAAGATTCACTTTTCCTTCCGATGAAAAATTAAAATAAAAGCAGGATATAACGCCTATGAGCCTGTGCCAACCCAAGAAAAAATTTTAATATCAACATCGAATGGTGACGCCTTTGCAATATTAGAGACTCATGAGGTTCTTGCCGGATTATATATATACAAGAATCAGAATATGAAAAGGGTAAAAGTAAACATGGAAAGCGGTATAGTTTCTTTGTTGAACAGAGAAGAAATCAATGAAACGCCAATAGGTGTTCGCCGCAAAATCCTGCTGAATTTTAATCTTGTGCATGTAAATTAGAATCCTTGACACCAATAATTAAATAACAAAGAAATGTAAAACTAAAGAATACTTTTTGTTATCCGAAATCAGATCGAAATGATTTATGTAACTGATTACATTAAAGAATCAATGTTCTAATGGTTTTCGAAGCTTCAATGTTTCATCGTTGCCCAGCCATACTTTTCCAGAAGTGTTTAAAAAAAATGCCCTCCTCACATTAGGACAAATATGAATTTCTTCGGACAAATCAGTCTACAGGTTACAATTTGTATTCGGTTTAGAAGTTCCTTTTTTTCAATCTTAGCTGAATAATTTATTCTTTTTTTTTGCACCTCGGTGCATGACATGGATATAATATATATAATTCTAGAAGAATTCAGTTCTCACTCGTACATGCACTAACACGCCTGTCTAGAACGCGCCCTGCCTACCTGCATATTTAAATAATCCTTGTCTCTCAGACTTAATTCGTGGAAATACTTTAAATCACACTAGTCGCAACCTCATTGGTTTTATAAAATTATCTTTATTTAAATACTGCAGACTTATGCCACTATTATGTGTAACTTAGAGAAAATAAAACACGTTATTACCCTACACTAAAAGCAATAGTTAAGCAAAAAAATGATGATATTGCAATTATTCAACAGTGGGTCAGGACACTGAAAATCGCTGCCCAGTTAAAAATATTTTTTTCATTGTTTGGAGAGAATACACTACGTGAAAAGTATTTTCACAGCATGTTATCATTTTTATAATTTTGTACCTCGACAGTCTCATCAACTTTTTTCTCATTTTTCTTAGAAAACAATTAATTGTTCAATACATTTTTAAATAATACTCTTAACACTATCAATTGTCTGCATGCTTTAGTTATTTTATTTATGGTAATTACTTCCAGAGTATCTGTTGTCGAAACTGAATAAAGGGGAAATGATAAATTCACTACTTTTACAATGTCTATTTATTATGTATGAAAAATGTTATTAAAGGGATTCGTTTTAGAACATTGTATTATATTCAAACTTCGAAGATATACTTTTCTGGTCAATAAAGCAATTCGAATAAGAATAGGATATAATGTTTATGTGCCTATGTTTAACCAATGACCAATTGTATTATCAGTGTGCGATGCTGACTTTCTGAACCTAAATTTCAATAGTTTTTGTTTGTTTCTATTCCATGAATAATTGTTTTTTAAATTTGAATGGCTAGAATTGAAAATGTACTAATTTACTAATTTTAAATTAAAATTTTTAACCTTGGTTTTCTAATTTACTTTTTAATTCTAATAGCTTTTGCATCTCGGAATAAAAAGAAAAATATTACGTTTTTATTCAAATATAGTTTAATTTTATATATCTAAAATCTAATTCATTTTTTCAATCTTTTGGCCTCGAATGAAATGTAAATCTGTCGGAAGCGCGAGCTGTACAACTGTATCATGAGATAATGCTTGTAGGATATATTATATATATTCTCTAATGAAGCACCAGCATATTCTTCAGTTACACTGATGATTAAATTCTTTATAAAACATGAATCAGATTTCCTCTAATTGCAAAAAAATAAGAATCTTTTATACTCTGGTCTACACACTCGCAATCGCACTTAATTTTATTGGTGAACATAATAGCATAATAATATATATTTATAATTTTTGCAATATTTTTAAACCTCTGCCACAAAGAGGCTAAAAAATCACCAAATGGTGACCGGAAGTATGTAATTTTATCTTTTACAAACACAGAACTGACCAAGAGAAATGCACATGCACTAAAGAAATATGAAGAACACAGGACGACAAAAAAAAGTGGGCTGTGCGAGAGATCAGAGTATGGTACCTATACATATTTTAAGGGGCCGAACACGAACCTGACACTAATTTACCGCCATCACATCGGGGTTTTTCCTAAAAGCAGAAAATTCCCTAGCATATCAGCTTTTTAGTGTATGAAATCGCCTTTGTTTCTGAAATCCTCTGTAAACAGGTCGGAGTAAAATATCTTCATATATTTTGGTTCGATAAATACGAATGTGACGTTAGTTTACCCTTATCCCCTCAGGCTGTTACACTAGACGCGAAAAATTCCCTGGAAAAGCAGCTTTTTATACATAGAATACCATCGGTATTGAATTTATCTGAAAGGTGGCCCGAAAATCATATCTTCATGTATTCTGGGTTGCTGAATGTGAATCTGAACTAGGTTCATCCTGAGCAGGTCAGGTTTTTTCCCTAGAGACAATAAATTTCCTATGAACGCAATTCTCGCGGGTTTAATGTCACCCTTATTGCATTCATCATGCATATAATGTAGCCAGGTCTTAGTAAGAGTCAATAGAATCGTAACATCTCTCGTACTCTTGTTCTGAATAATCTTCTCTTTCTACTTCACTCATAGATGCAATGATTTCAGATTCAACTTCTACTATATTCTCATCATTATCAGATAGAAGCGTCGGCTTTGTTACGCTAGAAACATCTTCTTCGACTATTTGAGAAATATTGCGAATATTGAATCCTGCAACATTCGTCATACAGAAATAGCAATCTTTCTCGCCTTGCGGTTGTCTCTATGTAATAAATGTCCTCAATTTTAGTTTAGATCGATCCTCTTTTTCTTTCTATCGGCTCAACGACATACTGCAAGTGCTACATATGAAATGCGGAACACACTCCATTTCTTGATGAGTCACCTCAAAGCCAAAGCAATTTCTATAAATACGTTTCATCTTTATCATTTGTCTGAAAACTTTCAAATATTGCTGTTCATTTTATACTCACCACAAATGTAGCAGAACGATTGACGCTTCCTATCACATTCGTGAAAAGTATTCACAAGCACTTCACTATTCAAAGGAGATTTTAGAGTTTGGTTTGTTGGATCCATGAGAAAATGAAAAAGCCTGCACTTCGGGGATCCTGTGCCGATCGCAGGTAAGTCCACCGTCCTAGATGTGATAACCCTCATACCACCCTAGATCTAAATATGAGGGCTCTCTGACTTTGACGAGGACATTGTCAACTCGTTCCCTCAAAATACTTTTTTTTTACAATTTCACTAACGAAAGTGGTATTATACTAAGACGGTAATACTAAAAACTGGCTTTTAGAGAATTTTCTCGATCTAAGGGAAAACTTTGAAGTGTGAACGGAAATCTGAGTCAAATTTCGTATTCAGCATTTGAAATATAAGAAGACACCATACTCAGCCTGCTTTCCAAGAAAATCCATACCCAGCGGTGATACGTTACACGAAAATCTTCTTTTCTAAGGAATCTTCTGCATTTAGTAGAAATTCCCGACGTGACGGCGGGAAACCAGTCTCAGATTCGTATTCTGTGCACCAAAATACATTAAACATAATTCCGGATTTATTTCCATAGAATTTAATATTATATAAAATATTTTTTTACACCCCACGATTTCTATGAAGCTTGATAATTGTCTACGTAAAGATTAAATTTTTCTCGCGTGCTACAGTCTGTCATGTAAGTGCATGACAGCGATTACTTGCAGCAGATAAATCGTAGGCATATACCTATTTTTAAAATATAGAGGGCACCCTTACTGTTTTCGAGGTATGAAAAAAAGCACCTGTTTCTTCGATTTTTCTATCCTTGAAGAGGAAAACGATCTATAAGATGACAGTGGGAAATCGCAAGATCGTGAAAAGAGAAAAAAAAAATTGTCAATCGACCAATCCGAAAAATGCGGAGGTCTTTTTTTAAAAAAATACGACAAAAACTTGTCCAAAGCATGCTTCAGAGGTGCCTGGCAATTATCGTTGCTGGAAATGACTGAATATCTTACTGATGTGAATGCGCAAACAGCAAGAGTGCCCTCTATATCATAAAAAAGGTACATCTGCTTTAAAAAGGCATAAATATTTCTGCTGAATGCCATTTGTCGTTGATTATCATTTAAAGAATTTGGAACCTAAATTGTTTTCCTTGAAATTGGTTAATGAAACGTAAGTAACTCAGGCATACCAGCTTCACACCTACATGCCGGCCGATAAGTAATATGGGATATATTATGTAATCTATAATGAAGCACCAGAATATTTCTTTCTTACACTGCTACTGAAATTTTGTATCATTAGAAAAATCAGTTATTGCCCTACTTGTCAAAAATGAGCTCCGCTCAAGTTATCGTTTTCACATTGGAAATCGTCCTCAATTCTGTTGACGAATTAACAGATTTTAAAGTCTTTTACGAATTTGAATATATGTTTTTTCAGAGAAATTCACGAAGGTTATTTGTCCAGTATCGCTGTTTTTATCTTTTTCTATAGGATTATGATTTGCATCAACTAAGTCGTTCCCTAGCAGCTTATGTACATTTCACATCAATTTTTTCCATACGTTAGTGTTACTTATTTCATTGCTGACCTAATTAAATTTTTTCTTCTTCTTATTATTATTATTATTATATCTCTAAGGAACAACAAATGAAGCCGAATAAGGAAACGAATTGATATTTATTTTGTAAAAATTTGCTTTCTAAACGTATGTCAAATTCAAAAATTTAACCATAATGAAAATTTATCGTTTTTTCAATAAATTCAGTAATATGTTATCTGTTTTTCATGTTTGACTTAAGGTATAAAGATAGGTAACCATTCTAACTATAAAAAACTGATTTTCATGAAGTCTAATTCATTTTCAGTTATTCTCAAATAGGTACATTTTTTAATATGCAAATTCAGTTACTGCTTGGTAGAAGCTCATTGCCAAAAAATCTGTCAACCATTTCGGCTTGTTTTTTCTTTTTGAGTCGGAAAGTAACCAATAAGGTGAATATAATCAACCTTGGCGGATATTCGTATTTTTCTGCAAAATCGTTACCTGAGAGGACTGTTACGTCGAGCCTCCTCGACGTGTCACGCCTAAGTCTACTCCTGTCAGGCCTCTTGTTGCAAGGTTCGATCCTCCTGCCAGATCCATGGCTCCTTCTATAAGGCTTCCTTCTCTTGACGGATTGAGATGTGGGCTTGAACAGCTTTGACGTTTCAGGCTTATTTCCTTTAGGAATCCGCATCGGATATTCGAAATTGGAAGATATACTTTTCTGGCCGACAAACCAATTTAAATAAGAATAGAATATCATGTTTATGTGCCCATATTTACACAAGAACCAGTTCTATTATCAGCATGCGATGGTCACTTTGTCCACCTTAATTTCAATAGTTTTTGTTTACTTAAATTTCATGAATACATTTTTTCAAATTTCAATGGTTAGCATTGAAAATTTACTAATTCACTAATTTTAAACAAAAACTGTAAACTTCCTCAATTTGTTATTGAACAGCTTGCGAATTCAAAATATATAAATTGTAAGTTAAAAGAACTATAGATTTTAAACTAAGATAATCATTTTAAAATCTTCCCACTTCCAAAGGTATTTTACAATCATCCAATTTGGGATCTTTGCTATTTGAAGTGATATCATGTGAATCGTTTTTAGATTAATTCAATTCTGCCAGCTTAGACAGATATACATGTCATCACAGATATCTTGTAATTTCTTATTCAAAAAATGAATCCGATCATTTTCGAATCTTTAACATCTAATTCGTTCATTGTTGAAAACTGTTCCTGCCTTTTCCAAATAAAAAATGTTCGTTTTATTTGGTGAGAATTTATTTCAGTCATAGCTCGCGAACCTGTGTTTCCTTTATTTGAGTTTTTCAGGCTCGAATGAAATGCAAATATCTCAGAAGCGCGACCTTGACGCATGTATCATGAGATAACGATTATTGGATATATTACATATTCTCTAATGAAGCATCAGCATCTTCTTTAGTTGCACTGTTGATTAAATTCTTTATTAAGACATTAATCAGACTTCCTCTACTTGGAAAGTATGAGAATCTTTTATACTCTGGTCTTCACCCTGGCAATCGCAAATAACGAGTAGAAACTCTATCAGTAAATCAATAGACATGTTAATATATAAACTGTCTCACACTAAAGTGTGCTTTTTTGCTCCAATTTATTTTAAACGAAGATAAAATTCAGAATATTTTGAATAAATTGTTCCAGTTATTTAAATCATTTCAAAGATTTATTGCATTATAAAATGTTTTCAAGATTTCACGCTATGTCAACACTTTCCCAAGAAGTCCAAAGAGACTACGATAATTTCAAGACATTTCAAAGACTTTTATCGACTTGATCATTTTTTTTTAGGAAAACTTCAATGAGTTTTTTGAATTGTTTAATTTAATTGTTGCTGCAATATTGGAAGAAAACGTTGACCATATAGAAGCAATGTTTCGAGTTTAGTGCCGCTCCTTCTGATTAGTGCCACAAAAAAAAACGGAAAACTGTTGTGCCAAAAGTTCTTTTCTCTAAGTTTCTCTTGTAAAAAATCGAGGTAAGTTTTTCACGGAATTTCATATAATTCATGAAATCTTTGAATAAATTATGTTTTCATCCCCAAGAACGCTAAAACTG
>JAABKJ010003910.1:3303-17469 GCA_011634705.1 Andricus grossulariae
CTGGAGAAGAGGCTTGAGGAACGGCTCGAGGACTGGCTGGAGGAACGACTGAACGTGCGGTTGGAAGAACGACTGGAGGAGAGGCCAGGTGAGGAACTAGAGGAGCTTCTGGACGAGCGACTAAAGAGACGACTGAACGCTTTTCTGACTGAGTTGGTAGATGAGCGGCTGGTATCACTGGAGCTACTTGAGCTGCTGGAGTCGGAGTCGGAGTCGGATGCAAAGTCGGAACCGGGGCCAGAGTCATAGTCAGAGATGCTGTGTCGATCTAGTCTCCTTGTGCTGAATACGCCAAATGGATCAATTCTGGTTTGACGCAGAACTTCTTCAGGCACATCACCAAACACGCCAAATTGCGCCAGATATCTCGAACCTGCTTTATATTGTTTATCGTGTGATTCGTCATATACAATCGTTTTGCCAAACATTTCACATATTGGTTTAATTTTTGCAGGAATATTATCATGTGCGTCTAATATATATCCCACGATTAAAGGACCTAGTGCTAATAAAATTTTATCTGGTGTGCAATCCACGTAGTCGTTATTACGATCCCTCATCGTGAAACAGTTATTCACTGTAACCTGTGCTGGTGTCGGACATCTTACTTTCCTAAAAGAAGAACCTCCGGGGTGAGTTGGGGGTGGAATGGGAATTTCGAGTCCAAAGGGACTTTCGTATCGTCCGTGACCCAGACTATGTAGTCTCGGAGTTTCTGACTGCGAACTTAATTCTGCAAGAAAATATAGGAATGAGTGAGTTTTAATTTTGTGGTCAGTCCTTAAGTCAAGGTGCAAACGACGGCGATGATAATTTAGAGTTACTAACTGAATTATTGATTGAGAATTTGACTAATGTTGAAGGTCAATTACTGAAAATATTCACAAGTTCTTCAATGGTGGTAAAAAATAATGTTTAAAATGATACGGGAATCGATACCATTTCGATATTAAACGAAAATGATATCGAAATCAACAGTGTTTTGATCTGAAGAAATAAATGATCGATTTTTCAAATCATAATGATTTGATTCGGATGTACAATTGCACTTTCTTTATTTCAATTTAAAGAAGCAATACATTATTTTGCTATTGCGAAAAAAATGGTCACTTCCAAAGCGATAAAGATATCGCTGGTATCTGATATAGATGCTAGTATCCAGAATAGCTGGTAACTAATATTATATTATAGTACATTCATTTTTGGAGCTTGCTCTCATGAAAGAGGAAAATTTGTATACATTTTAAAAAAATTAGTTTTTCCTTAATAAAATATATAATACAGACAAAAAGCAATAACGTTTTTTTTAGGTATGTACTCACCAAATGAATTAAGTATGACCAGCAACCCAGAGATCCAAAAGGAAAAACCAGTAACGACCATCATGATTTTATAATAAACAGAGGAGTTGGTTAATAAAGAATATATTGTAGAAGATATTGCAGTATATATAATAGCCGCTAGGTCACACCCACTGATAAATTATCGGGCATATTCTCATTAATTTAGTTTATTTATTTAAAAAGACTTTAACGACTGCTGGTATAACATTGTAAAATACAATTGCCTCTACCGTTATCAGTTATTTGTTTGAATTATCTGCCACATGATACATAGTTATGTAACCTTGTCAAAATTTCGTACTATATCTTATCTATCTTAAAAACTCATCAGCTAACTTCAAGTGATCGTTTTAGCATCACAAAACCCTTTTTTTCTGGCAATTTTTATTCCAAAAGTTGTCAAAAAATCCTTTTTATTGGCAAACAAATTCACCCAATTCACGATATATAACTCAGTATAAAATGAAAGTTTGTATTACTGAATAGTATTTTTATAATCAACCACAATAATATTACATAAGGACAAAAAAGAAGTGAGGAGAGATATAACTCACAGCAGAAAAATTATTGGTGTACCTGTACCGCTAATTAAATGAAAATAAATAATATGATTCTTATTTTTTATTGATTTTACTATAGTTGGATTTTTTTTCTTTAATATATGTAAGAATTATGCAGGTATGCGACAATTAGCTAGATACTTAGATGAAGCACATTTTCAAGTTAATAATAGAATACCAGATCGACTCCGGTTATTTTTCAACCATTTTCAAGCAGTGAAAATACAAATTGAAAAATGAAATTCAAATTAGTCTTGTGCCTCGGAAATTTCAATCGAACTGAAGTCGATTGTAAATTTCAAATCCGTTTGAATAAGTGAAACTTAAACCACAAGATCCTTTTGACAATTCCATTGTCAACCATCATTACCCTTGAGTACTAGCAGGAGAGCAAAGCCTACCTGCCCACTAATAGACTCCTTTTGTGAATCCTCGTTGTCAAACGATCGCAACGGTGAATCACCAGAAGGACAATCAACATCACCTTCACTCAACCAGGAAACACCTGGACCAGTTTCAGTATCTTTCCGGTGAACGAGAAAAGCCTTCAACCAGTTTAGAAAACCAGTTTGTCAAGAAATCTTCAAATTATACAGTGAATCCCCAAAATAGTTACTCGCCCAATTTCCAAAATGAACAATTGCAATATACATTAGGTCAGTACAGATCAATGAGTTAATAACTCATAATACTTAAATTTCTTTGAAAACTCTTCATTGAGTTTCGCTACCTAAGAGTCTCTAGTGCAACTGAATATTCAAAAGCAATTACAAACAGTAAAATTAAACTGAATTGGGAAAAAATAGTCCTTTTCTTTTCTAAAACTCGAAACAGCTATCTTTCTCGAAATTTGTGATTTCCTATATTTAATGAACGCAAATATTATACATAAAATTGTATTCCGATTAATTTGTAGATTATTCTGTGGTTGTCTCAACCTTCGGAAGTTATTTTCATCCCTGTTCCGAAGTCCTAGATTTCGTTCAAAAACGAGAAAGCGTTTTTGATTTATTATTTTTAACCAGGTAAGTTTGTTTCCTTCAGGAAGTAACACTACCGTGGACTTTGAAGTTAGATTGAAAAGAATCTATCTAGAGAAATTTAAAGAAGTTTAAATAAATTTTGAACGAATTTTTAAACGCTGGAATTCCTCAAAAAAACTTTTCTCCATATGTTGCGTCGTTTGGCTTAAAATTTTAATTTTCGACTTTTTTATAGTATTTCCGATAAATAAAATCAAAACGACAAGACCTGTTAAAAACTAGTGACAAGAAATTCTGCAGGACTTTCTTAAAGCTATAATTTCACTTCAACACTTTTTCTCGTATTTTGTGTAGCTTTGTTGAAAATTTGAATTTTGGATTTTCCCATAGTATTTTCAATAAATGAAACCACAATGAAGGTACTATAAAAAAATAGTTGAAACAAATTTTGTAGTACTTTTTGAAAACCATAATTTTTCTTGAAGACTTGATTTTCGGCTTCTCGGGGCTTAAGAACGTGGAGTTCCGTTGAAAAACTGTGGTGTCAAATTTCGGATGATTTTAATACTTTCTAAATCATAAATGACGAAAAATTAGAACATTATTTTTGACAAAGGTAGTTCAACTTTCCACCAAGCAGTTGAATTTTCTACTAAATTTTAGAATTCTGTAGCTGAAAATCAAAATAAGGAATAATAACAATCGGATTTTCTTATTGTGTTCTATTAATTCTGTTTACATTTGGGTAGAAAAATTAAAAAAGGAATTCAAAGACAAAGAATAGAAAGCAGTTTAAATAAACAATGAAGTTCATTTTTAATACTTTTAAAGTATTTGGTTAGAAAACTATGAATTTTTCTTAGAAGGTAAAGCTAATTTCCCATTGCACACTTTTAAATTCGGACTACACTTATTGTTGAGGGCTATGCAAAATTTTACGCCCTCAAGAAATTATAAAATAGTACGTTTTTTAAAATATATACATATTGTTGCCAAGAAATTTCGTTTTCTAAAACGAATTTCAATGTGTTTCCACATTTTTTTAATCACCTGAGTTTTTATTTCATATGTAAGATAACAAAATTATTCTGTAAATTACAAGTCATACTCTCACAATTATCAATAAAGTAACATAACTTTTGTTTACACTTAATTTACTAGGTGAAGCAGTAATCACTAGAATGTACTGATAAATAGCTGTTTACAGTAAAATCTGTTCATCTCTTGCTTTATAGTGATTGAGACATTGTAAGCTCTAAACTAATTTATCCAGAAAAACTGTTTTGCTGCGCAGTTGAAGCGTAGCACAGCGAAACGAATCTACCCACATTTTGTCAAAAATAAGATTTTAAGTTAGAAAATTCTAAATGATTCAAATGCACATCCTTATCAAGGAAATTTTTTGTAACTCGTTTGTTGGACCATGATAACAACCCCCAAAATATTTATTACTCATTAATAGTAGATGGTGAAATTGACGTTCAAGAGACTTCTAGTAAGGCTTTATGTGATGCGTCTAGCTTATACTTGAAATTGATTGAACAGAACAAATTATTTCACCCGCCTATATTGAGGTGACAAAATTTTTGTTTACCCTGCATTTTTTTGTTTCAACATCTGCAAATGTTTATTTGATTTTTTCTAACTTCCTGACATTGACAGCGTTCAGGATCCCATGTGTACCTGCCTTTACTTATTTGGCATTTTTCTTTTTCATCAATGTTTTTACATTGACACCTGCATTCATCCTCTAAATACTCTTGCTTCTTGGTGCATTGCTGAAATTCGAAAAACATAATAGTGTATCAATAATAATTCATTTTCAATAACCTTATTTTTCATTAGTGATCAGGATCTACTTACGTTTGCTTGTATTTTACAAAGGCATTTGCACTTGGTGTGTTCCTCTACCGGCTCGATTATTTTTTTAACGTATTTCAAACGGGTATCTTCAACAGACGTTTTGTGTAACTGAAAACAGGGAAATGATTAGTCATAATTAAATTAGAAGAGGTTTTAAATTTGCATCTACAACTGTGGAGGAATTTTTACTTTTAACTTAGTTTTTGATACAAAATCACAATCGCTCTATATCTGTTTTTGAAAATGCATCTAAATTCAAAGAATCTATTGAATGAAGCCTTATAAATATTTTAGGAGTATTACAAATTAGTGAAATTCAGGCTCTTACTTGCATTTTAATGAGTTTGGTTTCTGTGGGTTGACAAGAAAGTAATTCGCTATTGCAGCCACCTCCACATCTTTGTACTCTTGTAAAAGCTGGCATGTAAATAAATGAGTGATCTGGATCGTTCACAAGACGTACAGTTTGATTTTCTGGCCTACATAATGCAGGTTGAGCAATCCTCACATCTCCTGAAAAACGACCTGAAAAAGAAAATAGGTGCTAAACACGAATCAATATATGTCCTGCAAGCTAATTCAATTTATGTGTGATTTTATAGAAACAGAGCAAACACGATGACCGAAGAATATTCAAGCGCTGTCTCATTCGCCAATAGTTCTTTCCCCTTTTTTGATGGACTTTCTTCTGTTGAAAAAAAAATGATTTAAAATTATTTTTTGAAAGTGATAACACAAAAATTGATAAGGGAGCGTCCACATATTACGCGACGTAATTTTTAGTGATTTTTGACTCACCCCTCCCCTTTGTATGCCCGATTTTAATTTTCTCTTTCGGCATATTTTATCGTATATTAACTTGAATCCCAGAGAATTTATTATGAATTCCAGAGAATTCTAGAATAATTGCAGCGCGTTAAAAAATTGAAGTTTGGAAAATTCTGTCGCATAATAGAAAATTGAAGGGAGATCTTGATAACAGGTGGAGGTGAAGGTTATGTTTCATCTGTATGATGAAACATTTACATTACACTTTTCTCCTTCAATGTTTGATTGTTACAAGTAATTATAAAATACTGATAAAATATATCAAATTTATCAAAAGTTATTGATCTATTATTTATCATTATTATTACCATGAATTTCAAAAATTTCCTCAAATCAGCATATATTTTCATCAATTATCATAATTTGAAAAATGTATGGAAAGTTTGATAATTAACACAAATTTCTAACATTTATGTAAATTTATCACTATTATGGAAACGTATGAAATTTTTGAAAAAATTATGAAATTGGTAAGAAAATAATTAAATTTGTGGAAATGCATGAAATTTGTTGAAATTAATTAAATATGTTGAAATTTGTGGAAATTTATGAAAGTTGTGCAAAAATTTGTCAAAATTGATCATAATGCACGCACAATCATGACGTCATTATAAATATGTTGGAAGAAAAAATTAAAATCCGGCAAAATATGCCGGATCAGTATACACTAAGTATAAATAATACAAATATATCATGCATTTGTACATGCTCATCCAGAGAACGTATTAAATTTGTGTAAAATTTGACCACCCCTCCACCGTTTCTTGACAAATGTCAACGTTTGAAGACCCCCTGAATCCAAAAAACAGGTTTTTTCTAAATGTATGTCTGTCCGTTAGTCTCTCTGTCTGTTGGTCTGTAGATTTTTAGTTTGTCAGCACTTTAACTTTCAAAAGAATTATATGTGCGGCTATTCATAGTACTCGAAAATGTAAAAAATTTATTCTGATGACATTTTTTGATAAAATGAAAATGGTGAGAGTTACAGCATTTTCAAAATCCAAAAGAAGAATAGAAAATTAACATTTTCAGCCAAACAACGCACGATACGAAAGAAAAGTCAAGACAAGTTAAATGTTTTTTGTTGCACGCAATACAAGATTGTAACAAAAACTTTTTGAATTTTCTTGAAAAATCGAAAATTCACATTTTTATTGCAGAGGAAATAATGAAAAATCTAAAATTTAATTTTACGGTCAAAATATGCAAGATACGGCAAATGATAATGATACAAAAATTGTGCACTGCAAAAAGATCTACAAGTTTGTCATCGGTCACTTTTTTATAGGATGTGTAATTTTTCTTTTATTCCTAAAAAAATAACATTAGCATTGAAAAAATCTGTCTGATAAGTGGGCACATTCTCATCAAAACTTTGCGGGCAGATTTTATCTTTAGAGTTCGTTCAATTTTTGGTTTGAAATTATTTTCTTCAAACTGAAAACTTAATTATTCTACTTTTGATTGAAAATGGTTGCAAAATCAGCCTTTTGGTTGAAAAGTAAAGTATTTCGTTAAATTTTTAACTTTTTCCTGAAAAATGTATTTTTCAGGACATCATTTGAATTAAAAATGTATCTCTTTGGTTAAAAATATATCTATTTTGTGAAAAAATCAGTTTTTTCGTACATATTAAATTTTTGTTACAAATTAATCTTTTTGGTTGAATATTCACTTATTTTGGTTAAAAATGAAACTACTTGTTCGAAAATTGAACTATTTGGTCCTAAATTAATTTTTGTCTTGGAAATTAATTTTTTCATTGAAAATTAATATTTGTGTTGAAGATTCAACTGTTTTGTATAAAATCCGTATTTTTAGCTTGCAATTTTTCAACAATTTGGCAGAAAATTGAACTATTTGGTATAAACATAACTTTTGTGTTATTCTTGCCAAACATATGTTTGAGAATGTCTCAACGTATATTATGATTGAGTAAATGATCTTAAACACAACAATGATATGACTTTGCTTTTCAATCATTTTCCCAGTGTATTGTCATAATTATGTCACTTTACGATAATAATATGTCAACAAATGGAAAACAAATGAACAATGGTCTGCTAGAAATAGTATGCTGTTCAAAATGTTTTTTTAATAACTATTATAGATGCTCTGAATGATGATGGCTTTCATTGACCTGTTGCTACGAATAAAAAAAATTATTGGAAGATGAAGATCATTTTTCAACTTTTTTGTAGTTTTTAACATCAAAATTTTTTAGGAAGCACTTTGAATCATCTGATCTAGTTCTTCTTGGGGTTAAAATTCATTATCTTATATTTTAAAGAAATCGAAAAGGGTTTCTCGAGAGCTCACTTTGATAATGAATAAAGAATATTTAAAAAATTGAACCTAATACATCTGCTGTGCAACAAATCTGCCAGATACTACTAAATTTTCAAATTGTTAGGGACATCATATTTTTTTGAGATACATATTGAGAACAGGTTGCCATGGATTTCTAGTTCGAATATTAGGCCAAACTTTAAAAAAAAAAGCATATTTGTTAAATAATTGTGAAAAATTTAATTCCGCAACATCAGTCTAATCTATCCAAGCGATTTACTAGTTACGTAAGCTCAGATTTCTTATTTTTTATGATAAAACATAGGTTCTTTTCTCTTTTTTTTTTGTATGGATTTATTGTCATACAAAAAAAATGTGGTAAGATTGACAGTCATTCTAATTAATAATTAGATTATTTCAAAAATAACTTACTTGATAAGTCTAACGACGGTAATTCTTGCACCTGCTTCAGGTAGTCATCGATTGAATCCAAAGTATTTAGGTGCCTTGCAATCTGAAGCGATCTCTTATAAAACAAAAATTTGAAGCAATTAGAATAGATATCATTATTATGTGATTCCAGAATAATGAAAATAATTAACAGTATTCAATGTTCATGTCCATTTCAACAAAGCTTCAAGAGGATAATTCATTGAATCTCATTACAACGTGGAATACGTGATTCCGAAATTGAATATGAATTCTAATTTAATTCAAAAATAAATGTATGAATAATGTTGTCCTCACAAAGCATTATTATGTTTATGGGGATTTCCCTTGTATTGACTGAATACAAAACAGGTTTGGAGACCATGTTGCATTCATTTTACGGCAAGCGACCGACTGGTTAAAGCGTAGATAATCTTCTAATACAAAAGCGATGTTTTCATCATAACTTATAAATAACGTTGTCCTTCATTCGTGGATTATCCACAGAATTCGCTGCTTGATTTACATAACACTGGCTTCGAGGAAATATTGTGGCTTTTTAATTTGTTATGAATATTAGAACCTCAACTAACATAAATCTTTTCGTGTAATTATGTTTTATTATTTCCTGGTTGATTTTTCAATAATTATGTTCCTCAAGATTTAATAATAGGAACCTCATTATGCCAATCATTATTAATTGAGTTGAACATCTAAAAAGGAACTTTGTTTCTTAAATACATCAGTAATCAATCATTGATCAAAGATCAGTGACCACCCTACTATTGCAATAAAGTCCAATTAAAGGTACATTCAACTGATGTCATTCGTTATGAATGAGTCAAGTTTCAACTCAGTATGATGCAGAAACCCATGATTGATTTTTCCACAATGTTCAAAGCTATCAAATTCTTTCGTTTGAATTAATATAATTAAAAATTTTGTATTTACCGCAAGCTTACGAGAATAGTTGCAAACGACCAATTCTCTTCCTCCTGAACTTTGTTCCGGAAAATAAATGGCATCCGAATCCAGGCATCGCTGTCCCGACGAAAATCCACAGAAAAGCGCGAAAATTAGAAACCACATTTTCAATCCGTTTCTCAATCTGGCGCTTAACTATATTTTTTAGCGAAACACAAGTGGGCTCCGACTTTCGGCACGTGTACCACTCACTCTTTCTGGCTTCCTTCTGTTGATGACAAACTCTCACTTCTTATATATGCGGACGGCGATTTGTCAAGCTCAGCGCAGAAGGCAGTAGAGGAGTGTGGGGTATGGTGCCGCACTTTGATTTAAATTTCCTATCAATTATGATTGAAATGTGATTTTAATGTGTGCATTTGTTGAGGCGAAGCTTATATTATCAGGAAACATATGTCATTACACCAAGCCGCTTTTTAATGTCGTCATTATTTGACAATTTTATTAATTGACGGATGTTGCATGTCAGCCAGCGTACCCCATACCCTGAGGTACGGTTACCGTCATATTACTGTTTTTAATATCCTCCAATGTAAATTAATTTTGTTAAAAAAATTAATTTCGAATCAAGTGTGATTTCTCGTCCTCTTTCAAAATTCCTCGGAAAATTGTCAAAAAGTCTAAAAGTGAAAAAATGGCGGCGGTTTTTTAGAAAATATTCAAAGTCAATTCATTGAAAATTCTACAGTTTTTTTCTCTGTATTTTTTCAAGGTTTGCTCTTATGCAAGCAGTTGTGCACGAGAGAAAGTATCGAAAATAACGTGAGATAGAAGAAAGTATCAAAAGACAGTTTTCGAGAACCTTTTCGAAGAAACAATTTTTTTTTTCAAATTGTAACTTTATAGAAATTTTCGGTAAATTTTAAGATTAATATAATGCGAATAGCAGGCGTCACCACCGCTTCAGATTACCTGGACTAGCTCTGTGTACAGAGTCACTCGGCATTACCTAAAATAACTCGGGATTGCATAGGATTACATTGGATTATACACAATTATGGCGAATTTTACACTCAAATGGGTTGATTTTACACTAAATTATTGAGCCTTCAACAAAGGACATGAACTTTAATCCAGATAGTTGAATTTTCAACCGAAACGATTAGCTTTCTACCAAAACACAAATTTCAACTTGATGCATCAAAAGTTTTCCACCAAAGATGGAAATAATTTTCAAATGGAATAGTTAAATCATAAGATAATCTATTTTATTGGAGAAATGGTGCTCTAGGATCAGATACTTCAAATTTACGTTAGCTAGAAAAGATTATGCATAAAACAGGTTTGGAAACTAAAAAATGGAATATTCATTTATTTCAATAATGTTTTTTTTTTGCAAAAAGTCGGCTGATTTTCAATCATTCAGTATTTTACTATTTTAAGAGATAAAGTTGTTCTTTCTTTATTGTTTTTACACAAAATTTTTCTGAATAATGCTGTATTACAATATTAGCTTGAGTTGTAAAAACACTACCCTCTAGAGTATCGTAATTCAGAAAATCTACCCCTAGAATGCTTCGCGATATAACAAATAGTTTAAATTTTGGACTTTGTTGCTGCAAACATCTTCTTTCGATATCTAATTCTATTAAAAATCAACAGTGATATTCGAAACAAGCCCTAAATTGTGTATCAGCCACCCTTTCAATTTTAAAAATTAATAAGGAATATTTTTATTAATATAACATTTCTGACATTAGAAACCTAGAAAATGGGCTGTTGGAAGGCGAAGATGAATTATGGTCAAGAGTGAGAAGTGAATCACATGTTAGCCAAGGAGTCGGTTTGATTATGAATGAGGGAGCAAAAGAGCATGTCCAGAAGCATGAATTTGTATCTCGCAGATTGTTAAAGGTTAAAATGAAAGTAGCAAACAGAAGAATATTCATCATAGCGTGCTACGCCCCAATTGATGGTGATCCGAGCTAAGCAAAAGACGTCTTCTGGAGAACTTTATATGGTATCATAAGCCTTGCGATCATGGTGAATGAATCATTTTGCAGGAAGATATGAACGGATCGATCTTCGTCTCACGTCAGAGTACAGAAAGTGTACTCGGTGATTTTGGGGATCCAAAAAACAAATGATAATGGAAAAAGAATAATTAGCTTATGCTTAGAAAAAGGATTATTTATTACAAATAATTTTTGTAAGCATAAAATGTTCCAAATGCACACCTGGTGTCGAGGATATAGCCACGATTTAATTGCCATCGTTGTAGCAGATCAAAGAATAAGAGAGCCAGTAAAAAATACGAGGGTTATGCAGGATTCTGAATGCAATACTGATCATCACCTTCTAACCTCCAAAATAAAATTAGGACAGGGATGGAGGAAAAAAAGTACCAAAAAAGCGAAACAAACGCGAATTGTGATTGAGAATCTAAAGAAACCGGAAGAGCGAATAGATTTTCAAAACAGGACGAACGAGCGTATCGATGAGGCAACTTGGAAGGCGCTAGTGAGAAATAAAGATATAGATGGAGCATTGACTATGATCCGGGATGTCATTGTTAAGAGTGCGATTCTAGTGTGTGGTACTGTGGTTGTAGAAAAATGTCTGGTGATGCATGGTGGAATGACGAAATTCAAGCAGTCGCACAAGAAAAGAAATTAGCGCATGAAAGAAAGTTCAAAATCACAGACCTTAGAACTTAGTTATGCTTTTGAGACAAGGAATGGAAAGGCTGAGGTCGAAAAACACAAGAACGCAAGGCCTTGAATTTGGACGCCTTGCTCTAGCACGAAATGCGAGGCCTTGAGCTCGACCTCTGCCTTACCATTCTCGTCTTGAACGTTATCACTATTAGCAATGAGGAGAAAAATATACCAAGAAATTATTACAGACACGAAAAACAGAAAGTTAAACTACTAGTCAAGGAAAGTAAAGATAAAGTCAGAATATAAGAAGGAAAGAAAATGCAAAAAGGCTTTGGAGGAAGCAAGAAACTGTTTTTTAATTGAGCATTGATAAATATGGAGGGAGATAAATGTACAGAGTTAGTCAGCATGAGAAATAGCAAGGGTGAAATGCTGTATAATACAGACGGGATACGGGATGTTTGCGAGACTCTAAAATATTGAAAAATTTTTAATAAAATATTATGAAGTCTCTGAAGGTTTTAAACTTTATGATCATATCATCATCCCTTCAAAATTATTTAAATTATTTTCACTTTATTCAAATCCTTCCATTTCCTTAAAATCTTAAGAAATGTCTTGAAATATATAAGGATCTATTTAAATATATGAAATCTTTTGAAAACCTGAAATTAATGTCAATGAACATTTTGAAATATCGCTAAAATGTTATGAAATCGCTTTAAATACTGTAAAATTTGAAAAAAATCTAGTGATATTTCTTACAACTCATTAAAATATTAAAAATTTTATCAAATCTTTTAAAATCCCTGAAAACTTATAAAAATTCTTTTTTGACTACCCTTAAAATTATTTAAGATCTCAGATAGCCTTCGAAATCTTATAAAATCTCATGAAATATCACGTTATTTGTGGACGGACCCTTTCAAGACTGAATTGAAAGAAAAAACTTTTATCTAATTTCAAGAAATAATTTTCTTCTTTATAAATAATGAGGTTATATTAATTATTCCTGAAATTTGAGCTAATAATTGACTGATATTTTTCTAATTTATATAAGTAAAAAAAGTTGTTATTCAGAATCAGAGCGTCTTTGAAGTCGGACAATAAAACTTCGATAAGAAAAAGCACTTTTTATACTCTTGTTTTCAACTAAAGGTAAATAAACAGTTTCCTCCTTTTAAGGTTACTGTCTTAAAAATCTTAGCATTTAGATTACTTGCTATCGGCATTCCGATATCAGTGAGAAAAGAAGTATCCTTTCTGATTTTTAGCGTATACTGTTATAAATAACTATGCTGAAGTTATGGCTCTTTGCTTCGGTGGCACTTTCCGTCGGTGAGCAGAAGTAGAGAAGTTAAATTAATTAAACAAACTATTCATTATTACGCACGAAATTGCTTTCACGAGGTTATTCATGTTTACACGTGATGAATTTACCAACCACTCAGAGTTTTAAAAATGTACTGCTTTTTTTCTCACATTTTGAGTACAAGAGGATTGGCAAAAACATTATGTTTTATGCTATTTTGAAGGTATAAATTTCAATTGATTCAAAAGCCAATCAGGCTTTCAAGGAAAATGAGAGCGAGATAAAGAATCTCTAATTACAAATAATTTTTCAATTCATTTATGAATAGAATAAAATAAATGTGTGATAATTGAACAGCATTTTTTGATCTTTTATTACACGTTATAAAATGAAAAGACTCAAAATAATATTAATATACAAGATTAACGAGCAGCCATCTAATGCGCAACAAACTGAGGACAAGAAAAGAGGAATCACTTCAAGGTGTTTTTGAATATTGGGTCACATCGGAAAAATAGAAACTCGCGACGTACAAGCTATGCCCCAGGAATATAAAAACGAAAGACTGAAATATCATAGAAGTAACGGGAAATTTTTTAAATTTCTGTAACGTTGAATAGGACAAGGCGTTTCCTAAAGGCGTATCTCATTTCTCAAGAGAAATTACAATTTAATATATTTAATAAATTGTATAAATTTCTTAAAAATTGAATTTCCAATGAGACATTTTAGATCGAAGTATCAATATTGTATGACTTATTATGAGTAATATTATTTCATTTACCATTGGAACATCTAAATATGAATATTTAAAACGTTTAATTCATCTAATGAAATAAGAAATTCATTCTTTTGACGCACATATTACATTGAGTTAATGTATATAATTGCCTTGCTGATTTTCGATATAGCTTATATTAAAATTTCAATAAAAAAAAATTTTGGGTGAGCTCAGTATTTATCATTTTCTTTTCC
>JAABKJ010003911.1:0-25175 GCA_011634705.1 Andricus grossulariae
ATATATATATATATATATATATATATATAATACACTACTACTTGATATAATAACTACCTACTTGAGGGCGCCCAAGCCGCCATTTTTTATGGATGTTTTGTTCCGGGACCACTCGGGACAGTTCGGGATATGCGGGAGATTCAAATGTGATATGGAAGAGAACTTACAAATATTAATAAAAGTCACATAGAAATTAGTTTATTGTTAATGAGTGAATGGAATAAAACTGGAAACGTAATAAAATGTAATAAAAAGTAATTACATTATTGAAAATAATTGAAAAGTACAACAAAAAGGACAGCTGATGGGTTTTAAAATTGGTTTAATGCACATTTTGTAAACACGTAGCTTAGAATATTTTTTTATGTCGAAAGGTACAATGAAAGTTTGAAGTCTATACAAGTGAAGAATATATTAATTTAATATTCTAAAAATCTGTAAGGATGACTAATGGATATTATAATTAAAAAATAATATAAATTATGAAATAAAAATCATTATGATGGTCCTACATGAGTTTTCATACTTCATAATAATTAAAAAGAGCAAAAGGAATAAGACTCGTGTAGCATGTGTGTAAGTTAAATAATTAGTGATACTAATATTATGCCAATAATATTATGCGATTCATGAATGCAAACTTTGAATTAATGTTCGATAAAAATAATAATTGAAAAAAGTATGAAGTGTAAATAATACGGTGGTCCAAAAAATGCTTTTCGAACTACTGGGCCACAAAAAAAATGTTTCGATTTCCGGAGAAAGAAAATCCGTAATCTTTTTTTTTTACTTCAAATATTAACGCGTGCCACTTCTAATGAGGAACTTCAAAATCCCATTCAATTCACATGGGGAAATTTTATGTTTTCGGAAAATGAAACTCATACTTCAGGGTTTGATCGTAACGCGCCAAGTTTCTTAGGGATTGAAGGGGAGTGTCTACGAAATAAAACCGTAGAGGGAAAATAGGTTTCCTCTACGATAAAACCATAGCAATACCTTTTATTATAAGCCCACCCTCAGCCCCTTTCCCCCTCCCTAGTGCCCCAAATATGACCCAAGAATAAAAATAAATTTTTCTTACGTATTAACAATTAATTATTGTTTATTTTCAAAATACCCCAAAATTGAGTCAGAGACGTCCACTTCTTTCTCAAATTGGTATCCTATGCTACTTGTTTTTGAATAATAACATGATTTTAATACATTTGTTTCAATGTTTAAAAAATTTCTATTAGTTTAAACAGTTTTTATTTGCTTGAGCAGTTTTTTTTCGAAAACTTTTATAAAATAATATAAAAGCGGACACACACAATTATTTTTCTGATTGTATAGTGTATATCTAGAATATATTAACTATTTTCAAAACTTTTAAACAAACTGAATTTGTTTAAGCAATTCTTTTTTCCTAAAATATTTAAAAAAATCATATTTTATGAATGAAACATAATATCGCATGATTTTGAGGAGAAGTAAATTCTGCTATAAGCTTTATGTCATTGTTTAAGAAATTAATTATTGTTTCTTGTCAACTTTGTCTCAAATTGAGTATGTATGGTTCACATATTTTTTGGCGTACTATCAAATAAATCATAAAATATAAATAAAACTTTAATTATAAAAGTATATTTATTATTGCATTCTCCATATTTTTACTTTCTTCATCATGATTATATTATGAACAAAGTACATTCACTAATAAAAATTATGATTCAAGTTTCAACATTTTCTTTGAACAACATTTTTGAGGACGAAGTGCTGTAATTTAGGTAATTTATAATAAATAAAATATTCAAAACATTACTTCAGACAACTTTGTACAATTAGTACAATTTATCAATAAACATTTGAATAATAAAAAGCTTAATGCAAACCAATTTTGAAATTTTCTTTCTTCCTTTTCTAATCGGCAGTGTGAATAGAATAAAAGATTATCATTCCATAAATTTGTTTAAAAAAGGCACTACAAATCTTGTGATAGATTGCTTTTTTATATTTTCATACTTGTCATAAATAGTAAAACGTGTTGCTGAATTGCGTTTTAGCTTCATACGATTATTTATAAGACTGCTTTCTAGCTATTTCTGTAATTCACACAAGCAGCGTTGAATTTGTTTCAAATTTTCCGCTTCAAGACCTTCTACAAATAGAGGTAATCGTTTAAAAAAATTATAATTTCTGAAAAATGAAAGAATAGTCAATATATTCATTCTATATACTATACAGACATGAAAATAATTGTATATATTCTATTTTATATTATTTTTTTGAAGTTATCGAAAGAAAACTGCTTGAAAAAATAAACATGGTTTAAATAAATAGAAATTTGTTAAACATTAGGAGAAATGTATCTATATTATGTGATTGTTCAACAAGAAGTAGCATATGATACCAATTTAAGAAAGAAGTTGATACCTCTGGCTCAACTTTTAGAAGGATAAATAATTCTTTAAATAAGTTACATTTAATAAATCAATGAAATTTTTTTTAAAAGTCATGGTAAATATTCAAATTGTTCATAGGTAATTATTTGTATGAAAAAAGATTACAAAAGTTGCAGAAAATTAACAATAATACGTAAAAATTAAGTTTTTTTATTTTTGGACCATATTTGTGGTGCTGTGTGTGTGTGGGGGGGGGGTTGAAGTTATTAGTATGGTTTTGTTTCGTAAACACTGTTCTTCACCCCTAAAAAACTTGGCACGTTTCGATAATACCCTGAAGTATGAGTTCAATTTTTTGAAAATCCAAAATTTCCCCATGTTAATTAAACGGGATTTTGAAGTGCCCGGTGGTGTTAATATTTGAATTTGGAAAAAAAATTACGGATTTTCTTTCTACGGAAATTAAAACTTTCGAGGGAGTGTCTTGCCCCCCAGGGTGAATAAAAAATTTTGCAATGCATTTTTGGATCCCTCTCATAAATATACTGGGTGTTTTTTTTAACTTGAGACATCGAAATATCTCAAAAAATACGCATCCTATGAAAAAAATGTCCGTCATAAAAACTTTTTATTTTCGAGAGGGAGAAGCGATTTTAAGTAAATTTAACCCACTTCACCCCCAGAAGGCAGGGGGGAAGGGTGGTCGAGAATCGAAAAAAATTTCTCGAATAAGACTTATGTATTTCATAAAGGAGAATCTGAATCTGTGATAAAAAATTGGGGTTCCCATTCGAAATTACAATTTAATCCCCAGCCCTGCCATCCCTGTCTATCTCATATGATAGACAAGGAGGCTCCGAAATGACCATTTTAAATTCGATCGGATCTCGTGGACCATCTAATATAGTAAAAGAAGAGGTCCGATCATAATGAATCATCGGAATATCAATCCAGAGAGAATTCCTTCTACTTTAAAGACCGTGGCGACTCTTGAGAGCTGTCACATTCATTTTAGAGGGAGCTATGTTTGCATAACTTATGGTTAAATTGTCCGTGAAAACAAATAATTGAAAAAGTTATACATATTGCGAATGTAAATACTCGCGTCTTTCGCCAGTAAAGACAAAGATGTTTGTTCACTGCAAAAAACAATGATAGTTACTCTTAACTTACGGTAATATTCTCTGTTTACCCATCAGAGCAGGTAATAGCAGACAGATTACTTTGAACATGGGTAATATTTATCTTCTACCTACACCAGCGAGTGAAAATATGAAATTACCTGCAACAAAATTTACTCCTAGTTTTTTGTGTGATTAGAAAGAATATAATTTTCAAAGTTCCTAGAATAAATATCCTATCCGGTCATTCTGAATGTCACCTGATACAATATGATATGATACTTGTTAATAATATATTCATCATCTTCAAAATTACTATAATTTCATTTTTAAATTATGATTTTAAATGCGCAAATCTAAAATCGCTTAATTGTTAAGGTCTTGAAACTAAAGTTTTTTTACCTTAAAAGCTTGAGTTCGAACTTATTTGATCGATATTTAGTTGAAGGTTTACAAAAATTAATCATTTGAAACTGAAAAATGTTACATTGCGAAATTTCAAGAATAAATAATTATCTACATGAAGCGTTAACAATTAAGCGATTTTAAATTAGAAAGCTCAACATTATGTTGTTTAAAATGAAAATGAAACTATCTGAAATTGATACCTTAGTAATTAAATAATTTCTTAAATTTTTAATGTTTACTATTTTAGAATTCGGAATGTTCGTGTTAAACAATTCAGGATTGTTCGGACTCGTTTAATTTAGAACGTTCGTTAGTAGATATTCTTTCATTTTTTATGTTTTTGCTTTGAAACTACTTTTGATTTTAGAAAAATTTGTATTAACAATTATGATAATAAATTATAATTTTTCGATGTAAAATAATTTCAAATTATAGAATTTCAGAAGCTTTGACTTTGAAACATTCAGTTTATTTTTCAATTTCAAAGTGTCAAAATTTTATGGCTTCGAATTGAAATTATGAAAATTCGTTTTCCATTTTCAATTATTACATTCTGGACGCTTCCAAGTAGAAATAATATAATTTCAATTACTTTGGATTTTAAATGATGTAATTTTCGAAATTCCAAGTAGACAGTATTCTATTTTTAACGTATTGAAATAGTCTTTTTTGGAAATTTTAATCTGAGATCATTTAATTTCGAGATTGTAATTTCAAAAAAAGATTGCTTAATTTTAAACGCCTTGAATTAGAAATGATATAAATTCAACACCTCTCCAATGGAATTGTCCAATTTTCAAAATTTAAGTCAGAAATTTTTCATTTTGTATAGATTCTTATAAAAAAAATTTCAATTTTAAATACTTCAAATTTTAAATTATTCAATTTTAAACGCTTTTATTTAGAAATGATCAGTGCGATTTGAAATATTTTTTAAATCATTTATTTGAACGTTTATTAGTTGATAAATGACTAATATAACGTTCTAAGCAATCATAGATTTGGCCCATTTTTGTTAAAATGATAAGGTAAAGACGGCTATAGATAAATTGATCAAATTTAGAGAACCTATTTTCACCACTAAGATCTCAAAACTGATGCAAGGTTCTATAAAAATATTCATTTAAGCACTTTATAATGTTTGAAGAATTTATTTTTTACAGTAAAACTTTTTTCATCAACATAATTGAAAGTTGACATAAGAATATAAAAGATTCCTTGTCTCGAGGCCAATCGATCTACCTGTAATATTAATAAGTTTTATTGCAAATGAAAAAAGTTATCGTTATTTCTGATACTAAAAAAATTAGTTTTATAGTAAAACTTTTTCAATTGAGATAATTCAAAGTTGATGTAAGGATAAAGAAGACTCCTTGATTCGTGACGAATCGATTGACCTGTCATACATATTATCACATTTTATTAATCCGTAAGGAAGTTATAGTCATTTATAATATTTTAAACATTGTTTTTTACATTACACATTTTTCCAATGAAATAATTAAAAGTTGATGCAATGATGCAAGAATAGAAAAGACAACAGGATTCGAGACAAATTAAAAATCATTAATGTATCCTTTACGAAGAGCAAATACTTTCGCTATTAAATCACAGTGATTAAGCGAATTGTTCATAAAATAGGCACCATAAAATTATAAATAGAATCAAAAGGTAACACCCCAGATCGATTTTAAAGCTTGTTTCAATTCGAAATCAGTACTCGTTAATTATAATTATTGTTTGAAATCATTTTTAAACTTAATAAATACAAATTCCATTCATTATGAATTTTCAAATTGTTTACATTTTTAATGTAAGGAAATGAAAATCCAGAGATGTGAACACGTGCTTTGCGCGCATATATTTACTCCTAGTTTTGATTGATATAGGAAAAGTTTTAGAGACATAAATTTTGGAAATCAATAATGTGGCGATTAGCTGAAAATAACTATATGCGCCCCTTCTTCGTTCGGAAATTTCTGATGTAATATCGTTGAGAGTAATAAGGTTCGTATTAATATATGGTTTTAGGGCCGCGGGCCGGTTCGCGTAATTTAATAAATTTTCACGAGCAAATTACTATAATAATCGATAGGAGCGTGATAAACCCTCGTCATCCGCAGACGAATTCTTGCATTAGCATAACATTGTAAGACCTTATAACGGGCTAGCAAAGTTTCGGGTTCGTAATAATTCTTCTCGCTGTCGAAACCCACTCCAAGGGCCACAACCCCTCTTCGCGATGTGGAATATGAGGCCGTGTCTGACGCCTTCACCTTCCAAAGTCGATTTGAAGGTCCTCGAAGAATTCGATTCCATCATAACTTCCAGGAACACGTGCTTCAAGAAATTCCCCCAAAGATCAGGAAAATAATTCAAATTATGCTGGATTTAGGTCTATGTAATCTTATCATTATCAGTCTTCCTGAACTATTAGGTATGTCAAAAAAAGGCAGATTCCCAACTTAAATTTTCGATTTTTTTATTCCTTTTGAGTTAAAAATGACGCACGTAGGAAGATAAATAATTCGGATAATAATTAGAGGTCGCTCATCGGGAATTTGTCATTTTCCACAAAATAACTAATTTTTTACGGAAGCGTTAGAGCATATCGCAATATTATTCATCGCGTACAAGATGCGGATCTTTAAAATGAGTATTTTTTATCATAAGTTTTTTTTAAAGTTATGCATACTTCAGGAGGTACGGAAGAAAATTATTGTAAAGAAGCGGTAATCATCTATTCCACTTACTAAAAAGTCTTTAATATACGTTTAAATTATTTGTGTGTAGGAAAAATAATTTATCAAAGTAATTAGGAAGAAAATTTATTCTACATATTTATATGAAGTGTTTTGAGGAATCTAAAAATAATTTAAATGTGTATGAAAATGTGTATTCACAATTTTCTTCGCATATCTCCTTGAATATGTGGGTTTTCAAGTATTATGGAAGCACTTTTCAGCTCGTTGTACCTCCCTCTTCCATATTACGTGAGATTTTCTTGGCTCCCCCCTCTCAAATGTTCCTAGCTGCAAACAGATTTTCTCTAGTGACAGTAGAAAATACTATTATTTTATTTAAATGCAATAGTATTTAAATGATCCTAAATATCATTTTAGATCATATAAACACTGTTATAAATACTATTATTTAATCAATAATAATGCCTCCATGTAATTATTATATTTCGCAGAATTTTTAAATAACGTAACGCCGAACTGTTTAAAAATTAATTAGAAACAGATTGAATTTAGTTAAAGTTTTGTTATAGAATTTAAGCATCTTAGATCTAAGAACTTTTAAAGAACAATTGTAGCCAATTTTAAAGAATTATCAGAAACATGTTTAGTTAAGCCACGGATGGCGTTTTTAGATGATGCAAAATTTTACGTGAAATTTCAATTGTCCCTCCCCCCATGTGAAAAACAGTAAGGAATTCCGGAGACCCCCCTACGCCGTTTTCGAGAATAATTTATTTCTGTATAAAAACAGACAAATTCGTGATGAGCGACCTCTTCATATTATCAGAATTATTTCTTCTTCCACGTGGTTCACTTCTGACCCCAAAGTAACAAAAAATTTGAAAATGCAAGCTGAGATTCGGACTTATTATTTTTTTTCAACGCCCCCATCAGCAATTACCAGACATTGTTTTCTTAAATTAGGAAATTCACAAAAATTGAGAAACCAAGAAAAAAAAGAAGGGAATTTAGAAGTTTGTTTTATTTTTCTTTCCTCTTTTTTTTTATTTTATTTTTTTTACTTTGAACGTAGACAGTTAAGAGGGTAGGTATTCATTGAGCAGTAATTTCAATTGACCGAAATCTCATTTCCCCGAAAAAGCACTAGATTGTTAGTAACAAATTAGTGATTATCTGGGAACAATCTAGGGGTCCCTGCAAAAATACTGTATTTTTTATTACAATCTAGAGTTTTTTTTCGGCAAAATGAGATTTCAGTAAACTGAAATTTCTACTGAGTGAATACTTACTATTTAGGAAAAATAATAAAGTGACATAAAAAAGGAGCTGCATGATAGATCTTTATTAAGTTCCCAACAAAGTACACAGTATACTTAGAAGATATTATTAGAAGGGACACTTGAAGAGCAGAGGTACATATACTGACATTTTGAACATTCAAATGAACGAAATATCGTTTCTAAATTCTATTTTATCTACAAATATTGTTCCAACTTCAATTTGAAATAACACAGTATCAGGTTCCTTTTGTAATATATTTTTTGTAATATAAATCAACGAATAGTTTAGCACTGTTTCTAGTTTAAAAAGTCATCACTAAAAAATTCGTTCATTTGAACGTTCTGAACTTTAAGCACGTCAGGGGTACAGCTTAGAGTGCGTTGTCCAAATTGGATGAGTAGATTCCGGGCTTAAAAAAAGGAGTTTTCTTTTAATTCATGAGAATTTCTTAATTAGGAGAAAGGCGGTACGTCATTGGGACAGCAGTAAGTTTTGGGCAAAGTCAATTTAAACATAAAATTATGTATAAACACTTGTTTATTGGTTAAACATGTTTCTTTATCCTACAAACGAAGATGATTAATTGTTTAATCAGGAAACAGAAGTTTATACTTGATTCAATAAATTTAAATTGACTTTGTCCGAAACGTACTGCTGTTCAAAGCGTACCATCTCACCCCTATATTTGAATATTGGAGGTTAAACAGGAATTTAAATTTGGATTTATTCTGAATTTATTCCTCAAATCTCAATTGTTTTCGTTTCATTGCGTAAATTTTCAACTTAAATTTCAAATGAAAACATAGTTGTTCAATACACCTGTTTTCAATATTTGAATGTTTAAAATTGAGTACTATTTAGTGTGGATGGTTGAAAATTTGTAGTACAAAGCCTCTTTTCCAAATTATTTTGTTTTATATTTTACAAACCGTCTACTATTACGGATATTTTCGTAAGACTAACCCATTTTTAGCTCGTTCAGAACTAGTATCACGGAAAAGTCTGTAATACTAGATAATTCTTAAATTGTAATGACATCAAAGTAAGAAGTATTTCCAAATTTTAGCATACTATATTGTTCACTCCAATAGTGGGAAAGGCTGGAAAAGTTTGATAATAGTACCCTTTTAGGATTAAAAAACAATGGAAATCGAGGGCAGCTTTGAAATCTGATGTCCGTTTCCAATATATGAATCTCATAACAAACAACAAAGATATTTAAAAAATAAAAAGCTCTGGTAAAAGGTAATGAAACCGCACTTTTTTCGTATTGGACTTGAGAGCAAAATAATTTGATTTTTGAGTAGATTCTCGTATCCTTCTTTACAAACGAGATCGGTTTCGAGCGTCATAGATAGATTTCATTTCACGCTATGAACGAGTGTGGGTGGAAATCGAATCCCCAGCAAGCTGGCGCGCGGTTACTTGGCAATACAGAAACCTCTGTAGGATCAATGTCGTCTGTCAAATCGTAAAATAAAGGTAATTGGGTCACTGCTCAAACTGAAAGCTAGATTTTAGACATAGGATGTGTGGTGCCGATTATGTAGGGATTGAAATTAATCGATCTAGGCCTGAAGAAAAATCAGTGAAAAAGTCCTAAAGTCTTCATTTTTCCTGACTTGATATAAAAAGATCCTTTTACCTAGTAGATCAATAATAATGTTAATGCAAAGAACGTAAGAAAAAAATAGTGAATCCACAATGCACATATATTACAACTTAGAGGTATTGCATTTTCAACAAAATAGACAACCTTTTAACCAACTGGTTGATATTTCCACTAGAAAGATGAATTTCACTACCAAGAAGACTCAAATTTCTACCAAGAAAGACAAATTTTCAACATAATACATGAAATTTCGACAAAAAGGGTACATTTTAGGATTACGAAATTAATTTGAAATAAAATAATGAATTTTTTTAGAAAACAGTTGAATTTGCAACCAAAGAAATGAATGATTTTCAATCAAGAAGATTTCTAACATGAAAAAAAGAATTTTCAACAAAATAGAGGAATTTTAAACAAATTACATGAATTTTCAACCAAATAGTTGAGTTTCCAACTCAGAAATATCAATTTTCAACCTAAAATGGATTAATTTTCAGTTATAAAAATTAATTTTTAACCAAAAAATAAGCACAAAAATAAACAACAGGAGAGCCGTACTCAGTAAGTTGGTTGCATCAGGCTGCGTCATACCTCCAAATCCAAAATAAATCGTTTCTTCAGCCCTACCTGTTAACGTTTGGAGTCCCTATATTTGTGTCCCAGGCCATAACCGAATCCGTGCACAAATCCAGTTTCCAGCGTTGTTACATTTCCAGTTATAAAAAAATAATTTTTGATTAAAACAAAAAAATTGAAAATAAAAACATGAAGTCTTTACCAGAGAGTATTAAAGAGAGTGGAAGGTGCCGTAAGAGCCCAATGTATTTTTTCGTACACGATTTTCAGCGCTCCTACAGTCTCGGGGACGAACTAAACCTGAATAATAATAATAACCCAGGAAACAAATATCGATTGGATGCATTTGAATCAGCAGTAAAAATTATTTGAATCGGCATTTTCAAAAGATACTTGCTGATTGCGATCGATTGGTTACAAAAATTGATGTATTGGATGCGACCGATTGGACAAAGGCCGCGTGAATCAGACGAAACATATTCTAGAATCTAAGTTATACCTGCGAAAAATACAAATATGTATAAATTCCTTTCGAATTTTATTCCATGATCCACTGTTTTATTCTGCCGGATCCTCTAGCATTAATTCCTCTTGATAATTATGCAATTTGATGAAGGGCAGGGAACACGACGCTTTTCGTTCGAGATCGCTAAGTGACGCTGAACTGAACATATAGTGTCCTTATTTTTATAGAAACCCATGATCTTACGCCAAAGAACACGTAATTAATTCTCTACCAGAATGTTTGTCTTAATGTAATGTCAAAAATCACCACACACGAAATGAATGCTCGAGATATCACCAAAGAAACACAAAGAAGTCGTTAGGATCTCTTTTGACACGAACGACCAGACGCCATTGCCCATGGCCATGGATCATGCCGTTGTCTCTTCGTGCATTGTAGAAAGTAAACTTCCTGTTGATAAACCCGAGCTTTGTACCCGAAGCGGCGAGTGCGCTAGTGTCCAGTGTACGGTCACCTTCCACTCTCTTTAATACTCTCTCGTTTTTATCAAATATTTGAACTTTCAAACAAGGACAATAAATTTCTAGCACAATATACGAATTTTTAACTAGAAAAGATTCATTTTCAACAAAAAATTGAATAGCTTTGGTTTCAGATTAAGAAATTAATTTACAATTAGAAAAAAAAATTTTCAAAAAACTAGGTATATTTTCAACCAACGAAATAAATTTTCAGCCACAAAGATTATGTTTCAACTAATGAGATTAAATCACTACCAAAAAATACGATTTTTCAACCAAATGGTTGATTTTTAATCATGAACATAAATTTTCATTAAAGACTATCAATTTTCCACGAAAAAATCAATTTGTATCAAAATACATGAAATTTAGACTAAATAGTTAAACTTTCAATCAAGGAAATGAATTTTCAACTGAAATGTTGAATGTTTGACTAATAAAGAAATTTTTAACCAAATAGTTATACAATCAAACAGAAAAGATGAAATTTTTTGCGACAAAAAATATGAATTTCAAACCATAAACACGAATTTACAACAAAGGAATTTTCTTTTCAACCAAGAAAGATTTTTAAGACAATAAACAAAAAAAATCATCCAAAATGTTCAATTTTCAGGGCAGAGAGATGAATTTTCCACAAACGAGTTCAATTTTCAAACCGAGAATATGAATTTTTAATGAAAAAGTTAATTTTCAACCAAGTAGTTCAATTTCTATTCAAATAGTTTAATTCTTTATTAAAATAGTTCAATTTTCAACGAAAGAAGACGAATTTTCAACGAAATAGTTGAATTTTCAACTAAAAGGAAAGTGTTTTACGTAATTGTTCAATTTTCAACGAAATGGTCAAATTAATTTCATCTTCAATTCATAGAAAATCCCCTGACTCCTTCCAGTTACCCTGACATTCCCTGACCTTTCCTGCCCAGTTTTAAATCATCTCACTTTCCAAAATATTCTGACCTGGAGCGACCCTGAATAATATTTAGTGTTACGTATCCCTTTTAAATTGTGTTTCATTATACTAAAACCATCAGAAAACAACAAAACTCGATACCCACCCCTAGGTGGGTGCGTGCCTTTATGCTGCCAAATTATGCTTCCATTAGCCAAGTTAAAGTAAAGTTAACAATCGATGTTCGATGAAAGATACATTAGCGCTTTCCATTTCCTTTCTTCAAATTTTGAGAACAGTGTTTTCAAACCTCAACATTTTAATTGGGTAGCGTGATATTAAAATGTGATGTTTAAAGCCCTTAAAACCTGAACACATTTCCAAAATGTCCATGAGGGCGGCTTTTGTTCTTTTTCACTTGTGAAAGCAAATATTTCTTCATTACCTTTCTCTATGGATTATTCTTTCATGATTTGACAAAAAATATTGAAATTGATTATATAAATAATAAGTTAGCGCGCTAACTTATAATTATAATATATCGAATGACTAGTACTTATTATTTATCATATTTTTTATAGTTCACTTCAATTTTTATCAATTTTTAAAATCATTCACATATAAGGTTAAAAAAATATACTGATCGTAATTGTAATTTATTTTTTTACGTAGATACTGAAGCTGACATAATAAAAAATAGCTGGGTTTCAAAACATTTATGAACTTTTGTGCTTTTACTTTCGCTAATTGAGTTTCTTCATTTAGAGCTCTCTTTGATTGATTATCAATGAAATCATTTCAAACAAATTTTCTTCCCAAAAATAACAACTAAATAATTTTCAAAATATAAAAATAAAAACCAACCTGATAGATTTGTATAATATTTTGCAAAAAAAGAATCTGCTCTTGATTGCTAGGAGAAAGTATGATTGCAGCTTATTTCATTTATACAATTAAAAATAAAACACAATATTCGAAACAACTTTTTTTAAATAACTAATTTTGTTCTAAACATTTTTTCCTGAATTAGGCGTAGATTTCTCATTGAAAATCTTCAGCAATCAACAATGGGTCTATTTTCGTCTATTGTATCAATTATTATAAATGTTTGTTGAATTTTAAGATCGACCCTAGTTAGAATAAATCCTTAAAAAATGTATATTTTTCAATAAAATTATATATTTATGTTTCTATAGAAATATATATTTAAAAGTATTATATTATGTATTCTCTGCAACAGTTTCTCCATTCATTAAAAAATGCACTAAGTTTAAAAATAATTTTTTTTTCATAGATACATAATCTGAATTTGATTACTTTATTATAATTTGTTTTTTTGCGACTACCATTTTGTGATTTCGTTGTCTGTGAATTATTGTCTCCAGTTTTCAAAGTAAATGTTAAAATGACAGCTTATATTGTTTAAAAAGAAAGAAACGAAAAAAACATTACTAATAGAAATTTTCGAATATTTTGAACATTTCGAACAAGTAGTAATTATTAATTTTTTAATTTTGAAGCCTAATATCTTTAATTGGTATTCCTCATGATACTAAATTCTGAAAAGTGGCACTATATGAACTTCACCCAATAATTAAATTTTTCTTTAGAGGATCGATTAAACTCCATTAACTCCTCAAATAATTGGAATCGATTACATTAGAATATGTGTGACAGTTAAAATAGTAACAAGCGTAACACAATCCGACAACATTTCTACCCAAAGACCAGAATAGGTAACCCCGAAGGATTTTGATGTCTTCAAAACGAATCCGATGTACACATTTTTCTTAACAGTTAGGATTTTGATATATTCTATTCTGAAAGTGAAAAATTGCAATTTTCAGCCGTATTTGAAACAATATTACACGAGCACCAATTTTTTTCTTAACACTTCTTAGGCCCTCGTTTTGTACTTCATTTTACCCTTCATTTCTATTTTGTATCATCCCAAACCGATTTTTTCCGAGATATGGCACGTGAAATATTTCAGTTTCACATTGGAAAAATATTAAAGATTCGATATCTTGAATTTTGCAAATCTGAACTCAAATGCGGATTCAGAAAACTTAAAAATCTTCAGACACCAAACCCTTTATCAATCGAATAACAGAATTTTACTCGCATTCCACGCCTTCTTTGCAACATATCCAGTGTAGCAGTGAAATGTAGAAGGAGTAATAAACGATGGCGCAAGCAATTTTAAGAAAAAAAATCGCTGCTCGTGTTATATTGTTTCAAATATGTGACAAACGTCTTTGTTACCTTACATTATATTTCTATTTTAAATTCAAATTTCATTATTGAATGATCAGCAAGATTGGTCTCATTAAGAAAAGCCAATTAATTGCAATTTATGAATTGAGTATGAAAATTCGCTCTGGTACATTTTATGAATCATATGATACGAATTGAAGAAGTTATCTGATTGAAAGGAAAACAACCATATGTGCCATTTTATTTTTAGCTTAAAGAGAGAGAAACACGCGATTGTAAAACAGCAGAATAATTTCTTGAACAGTTCACAAATTAAATAACATTAGGAATTAATAGACAACTGGGTATCGGATGATCGAGAATGAAAGAAAGTGAGAAATAAAGAAATGAATCCGTGATCAGCTCTCACAAACATCATCAATCTTCAAACGTCAAATTGCACAAAATGCCTCTTAGTGAAACAATTGTTCAAAATTCATTCAATTTGCATCAGTTTAAGGTAAATTTGTGTATGAAAACGAATTTTTGCAAAATTTCATGCAATTTTGCGCCTGAAAGGTCATTTGACATTCTGCAATAGTAGGAAGCAGTTATATATTCGTGACAGGTAAGGAAGAAAATCATACAATAAATTCAAAATTTTCTAATTTTTAATTCATTATCCTTTTCAGATTACTCAGGATATAATTTTTTAACAAAGTACTTACATTTTTGTTTTATTATGATATGCGAACAAGAATTCTTTGCTTATCATAATCAAACAGATCAAACAGAAAATTGTAAATTTATTGTATGATTGTCCTTCTTATCTCTCACGAAAACATAACTCCATCCTACTATTGTAGAATGTCAAATGACCATTCAGGCGCAAAATTGCATGAAATCTTGCAGAAAATAGTTTTAATATACGACGTTACCTTACATTAAATGTATGTTCGAGTATTTTGTAATAATAATTTACTTATTATTTGAAAAGTTTCTATCGAGGGGCACTTGTGCCCCTCGAAATAGCTATATGATACAGCTCTGTCGCGCTTACACACCTCACGTTACGTAAATGAGCACTACTAATGGTTGCTCCCTTTCTGCATGCCTCATTTGACGATTTTTGACTTAAACGGTCAAATGACCAGGCGGAGGGTTAATGATGTCTCAGAAAAATTAGCTCAACAAAATCGTATCTCAAAATACGCTATTATAAAATAGCAGAATGATTTGTGAAACAGTTCACAAAATAAATGACATTATGCATTAGAAAAAAGGATCATCTTTGGTAGTTGTTGAAGTTACTATATGAATCCATGATCAGGTCTCACAAACATCATCAATCTTCAAACCAGACATAAAAGACTCCAAAAATTCAATTTAATTATAACCATTTCTTTAATGAAGGCCACGCTGTAAATAATAATTCAACGTCGCAGGTTTACAAACAGTAAAACAAACACTTATTGTACTTGCACCTTGGTTTTATAATAGTAAAAATACCTTTAGAATCTTTCTCAGTACGAGAAACGCGGCGTTAGTAAAATTTGCTCACATGAGCAAAAATATGATATTTGGTACATAGTTCGTAATTGTTTTATCGTCGATTTCCCTGATCCAGACAATTACAGGCTAAAGTGGGAAGCCTCTCTTATCGCCCATATTATGAATCGCTTTTAATATGGTGCTATATTTGAATTTAAACTATTAAAGAAATAATTTCCTTCATATGACTGAAAATGCCCAGTTTTCCAGTTTAGGGTTAGGATATCTGGAAATTTGGAAAAATTTGAACGATGGATTCATTCTTAGGACATCATAATCCATTGTGGTTACCTAGCTCTGTCTTTGGGTACAAGAGGAATTAAATTTCCGTCCGCCTGTGTAATCAATGATGTATAAGAAAAATTAAATTAACAAAATCGTTTCTCCAAAGATGACAGTGGAAGGGGCAATGTTTACGATCGTTCATCGAATCGTTAGAGGCGCTAACGATGATTATGACTGGTTGCTTAAGTTGGCTACGGACAATCATCGTATAATTTGTCCGCACAAATCGTACATATATGTACACAGTTGAGGTGCCATATTTTCTCATAAAAACTTTACTTTCAGTCGAATTAACGACTCCATGTTCAAAGTTCAACGCGGTTCATTTATCTCAGATATATGCACGTGTCTGTTGAGTCAGTTCGAAACGTTTGTATGCGTAAAGCACTATCATTATTGGGATACCTTACATGTTACGAGGATGTTCTTTTGAGTGTGGAGTCGTTACTTGGGCCTCGGGCTTAAAGATGTTTTAATCGCCACGATTACCGGCAGCTGTTTTAAATGTGCCTTATTACGATTTTAAAGCAGGCTAAGGCAAATTGCTAGTCTCGCGAATGTATACATATGTCTTTTCAGATTAGCTCTCTCACCTCGCGATACTGAATGGTCCGGTTTGCTGGCAATATGTAATGATCATTATTATTGTCCGCATATATTCGAACCAAGGGCGTCGCGGCGAGAACAAAGTTTGCTTTCATGTTGAAAGGGAGAAATATCTCGTTTTATTATGACAATAAAATATGTTTATTTTAGTTTTACTAGTCTTTAATTATTACTATAAATATAAAGGCTTACAAGGGCGCCTTACACTTTTTGATCATAATTATTCCTTTTTTCCCTTTGAAAAATACTTTGCTTTTGATAATTCTTTTAAACGACTCTTTTCAAAAACTTTCGGTTCGATATCTTCAATTTATACCATAACAGTCGTAGTGAGATGTCAAAGAAGCATAATCAAGTAAAAAAAATCTGCGAAGGAATATGTAAAGCAACATTCATATCTTTCTAATGAAACACGAGAATCGAGTTTTTTCAAAATGGGACTAAAAAGTTTATTCAACTGAACCCTGGGAAAAAATCTACTAATGCTAGTTAAAACAAAAAATAGTTACTTTTTTTAAACTAGAAAACCCAGGTAATTTTTTATTCAAAATGTAAAGTTAATATTAGCACGGAATTTTTTCATTTCATAGTATCCATTATCTAAAATAAAATAAAAGAAAATCAAGGACAATATTTTGGGTAATTGATGCAAATTGATGTCTCAAGTTCAGTATTAATACATAATATTTTTTTACAATGTATAAAAAATCAAAATGTTGCTTGTGTGTGATCAAAATACCAGAATTCATGTACGCCTTTTTCGGTTTTTTGAGGTTTGTTGAAAAATCGACAACATGATTCGACTAGGATCGGAATCTTTTTCCAATCCAAAGTTGTTAAACGATTCGAAATCTTACTCAAATTATGAAGATTTTTATTCAAATATACCAATTGTCGATCTTTAATGCAAGCGTTACCTAAAATTTTCAAAAAATTATGTATCTTCTTTGAAATCTAAAGATCTTTTAATACGAATTTCTATTGACGATGAGAAACACAAACAAAGTTCCAAAATTCTCAAGAAGCTTGTTAATTTTATTATTTCAAATACAAGTCTTTGGATTCAAATCTAACGATTTTTGGTTAAAAATACCAATTTTAAGTGTAATACACCAATCTGATCTGGAAAAAATGCGTATATACTTTAAAAGCTAATACATTTAAAAAAAACAATACTTTCCGACGAAAAACAAAAACATATCATGACAGAAAATTGTTCAGAATTGTAAATCATCTCAAAACGCTAATGATTCTTTTTTGTTAATGACAGATTTTTAGTGACAATTTTTAATGTAACCTGAAAGTGTTCAAAAATATCAAGTCTTGTTCGAACTAGGTTGAAGAATTACCGAGGGTCTGGACCAGTTTTCGAATAACGCGAGATATTTTGGTTTTTTTTTCAAATTAAATATTACTACAATGTGTAAGGGGAATCAAACGTTTTTTCAAATAAGTAAGTTATTTGAAAAAAGTGAATTTAGTATTTGCTTGAATGAAACATCCGATCATTGGGGACAACTTTTGTCGAAGCCCTATTTCTCGAGGACTCGACTCGAGGAATGGTGACATCAACATTTTCATTTATGCACCAGTTATCAAATATGGATTGCGACAGCACGATTTAGGTTGGTTGGATTATATCAAAGTTAAACTTTCTGATTTTATCTAACGATTATAATAGTTCAAATATTCAAAATCCAAAATTGTCGAACATTAAGAATCTTGCTGATCCTTTGAAAAATACTATTTTTAAGCGAAAATCACTAACATGATAAATGTATAATATTTTCAATAATTTATTGGATAATCAGCCAGTTTTAATTCAAGAGCGCAAGAGTATTAAAAAGCACAACTATTTCCCAATTTTCATAAGGTTTTGCTGTGATTCTTCTTATTGAATGAGATTACATGTACATTTATTTTAAGCATTTTAAATTTAAGATATGAAACAACGTTAAGTAATGAAAAACCAATTAGTTTTTCAACAACAGTGATTGCAATATTTTCGAAACATGTAGATAGGGGTTGTGAACTTGTATTTATCCTAATTCTCACCAAAATATTTTATAAAGCATTGGAATATGGTACGTATCCTGATAGGAGTGAAAAATACTAGAGTTTGTCCTGTATTTAAGAGAGCACTCAAATCTTAAGTTACCAACTGCAGGCCTATTGCTATCTTAAATCATTTTTCCAAAGTTTTTGAATTACATGCACTGAGAAAACGATTTTTTTTTTCAAAGAAAAAGATTTGTTACAATACATTTTTTTGATTCAACACACCTTTCTTATTTCAATGAACAAAACATTTATTTGATTTCAACATATGAAAGATATTGAAACTCATTAAATAAAACAAATTATTTGTTTGATACTATTTGTTTGTTTCAAATAAACGATTTCATTGAGTCAAACAATAATTTTGTTAACAGGTCTTATACTCAAATTAAAGAACGTATTTATTTGATTTAAACAAATTATAGTTCTTTGTGCATCCGCGTCAGTTTCGGGGCGCTGCAGCGCCACTTAGCTTTAGACATTCAAAATGGTGGTGAATCGTTGAATGTATCAGCGTGTTTGCTCGTAATGTGTAAGCGGTAACAGAAAGGCTGCCGGTTATATCTAAGGCCTAAGCGAAGCCTTGAAAATTTGGAAGTTTCATTGGGCAAGCTGGAAAAGGGTTGGTTTTCCACCGATTCCAGACTGTCGCCAGTTTTATTTTCGCGTAACTTCAGACATCTGTAAGTGAAATGGAAGTGTTTGTATTGCGAAAATTGCTCGAAATCTGGGACCTACCCAGCGGCGATTCAATCGACAATTTTGAAGATAAGTTATCTTCTTGCTATATTTTTAACCCTTTTAAAAAGATTTACGGCTTTATTACGAGTTTTTGAATTCCCAGAGGGTCCTCTGACCTACAGCGGCGTCTCTTACTATAGCGGAAAACATTCTCGAAATACCCGCATTAACAAAACGTTTGATATTGAAACAAGCAAGTAATTTAATTGAAAGCAACAAATTCCTCATTTGAATGAAAACTAAAATTTATATAAATCAAACAAAATCTGCAATCAATTTAACAGAAAGAAATGTACAACTTAAACAAGAGGATTCTTTCATTCAAACCAAATATACATATATTTAAATCAAAAATATATCGCCAGGCAATAGATTTGTTTGAATCAAACATATGTATGTTTTACTGTATAAAATAGAAGAAATATGTTTGATTCAAACATAATATATTTGCTTCAAACAGTTTTTTTTCTCAGTGTATACCCGCACGATTTTATTAATATTTTTATTGCTAAAATATATCAACAGTTTAACATGGCGCCATTCCCCGGAGATCTTCCACTTCCAATCTACTTGTTATAAAGGACTTGCTTGTCCCATACGATCAAGTTCATGTTATTTTTATAGATGTTTCTAAAGCTTTTGATAAGGTCGACCATGCTTTATTACTTGCTAAGCTTTGTAGAATAGAAGTTCCGCATAAGCTCTTGCTCCTTATAGCATCGTATCATACTGATAGGTATCATGAGGTTTAGTATAGTGGCTATTCCTCTCTACTATTTGTGTCTTCATCTGGAGTTCCTCTAGGTTTTAATTTCGGACCACTGCTTTTTCTTATATTTATGAACGATTTATCACTTGCTTTGAATTGCAATCACCTACTTTATGCAGATGATGTTAAAATGTATATACTAATTGCAAATCTCAACTCTTGCTTAAATCTTCAAGCTTATCTTCATTTTTTCAACAATTGGTGCAAATTCAACAATTTGAGTCTAAACCCTTCAATGTGCAAAACTGTATCATTCTCAAATCAAAATTTAGTACTGCTTCATAGATACACAATTGACCAAAATAAACTGGAAAGGGTTGAGGTCAATAGAGTTGTGGGTATTTTACTAAATAGTCTTATGACTTTGAATGACTACATAGATGAGTTAGTTGCTGGCACAAATAAAACTCTTGGCTTTCTGCTGAAAGTATGTAGATATTTTAAAATAACAAATCCACTTATGTCACTATTTTTCTTGCTGGTTAGATTTAAACTTCAATATGCGTTTAAGAAGGACAAACTTTACCTTCCTCGGGGATGTGAGGACCTAGCATTACGTATTAGATTCCATATATGGGCTCTTAATGTCAAACGCACGTTTGAAGGCATTTAAACATTGTTTAGCATTATCCAAGGACTGATTGATAGTCCATCATTACTGGCATGTATACCGATAAATGTACCACAGTTTAACTCTAGAAGCTTGCCTGTGTTTCATTTCTTGTTAGTCATGTTAGTTAATAAGAATCTTGATTTACAATAAATCTGTATTATCATCGAGGTTAGTAACGACCGATCAGAGAAGATTCTTTTTCGCATCATGAAACAGAAATCAGCTGTATCGATCTGAGGATCTAAATTTAGCATTGAATCTTGATTTATTTTATATGTCTATAGGAAAATGCCTGCCTGCTCATATCTATTACTGTATATAGTGTACATCTTTGTAGCCCTCTTATTGGTCCTTCGAAATTTCTTATTTTTTAAATAAATAAATATCGTCACATCTCTTTGTTTAGATATAATGATGGCAATATTTTTGAGAAATTTCGCGGCAATACATGTTTTTTAGATCGTTCATACTAAACCTCCTGTAATCTTAGTGGTGGTATTCACTTGATTATTTAACAGTTTCATTATACTAGACGAAAATTTCTCTTTGATAGAAATCGAACTGGATGGACAGAGATCCTTCCGCACCCTCTCTCAAATATTTTTGTTTTACACCTCTAATCGCATCGAAATTCCTTACCACGATAAATCACGATTATTTGACCGAAGCTTTACGCCGGTGGCAGTATATTTTACTTACGTAGTCACACGGTCGGATCACGCGCACTCTTTTTTCCCCGCACCATCCAAGCCCACTCGAGGGTATTACATTTTTAAATGGTTTTGTACGTTTTGAATAGCAATGGGGAGAGGTTTGTTCGGGAGAGCGCACCTCTATACGGTCACGACGACCCTTTCACCACCCTCGAACAAAATGCACCTACACCATCTTTTAGTCGGTGTTGGCGAAAGCTTTTGGGGGTAGAAAGGGGAAGGATGCATGCTGAGGGCGATCGTCGTGTCAGACGGGCGCCAGCCTCATTTGCGGAGCTTTCGCTGGAACTTTGCGGCCAAGAATTATAATTAAGATCCACCGACTCTCGTTCTCTCCCTCCCCACCCCCTTCTTACTCACCGCTTTTCTATCTCCAGTGTCTATCGCTCTCTCACTCTTTCCTTCTCGCACCACCACCTTTCACTCTGCGTGATATTACATTCCATTCCGCGCTGGATCAATCCACTAATGGCCGGAAGTTTAATTTGTGCTGGGCTACAATATAATAATGATAGTATTGACAAGGAAGAGTAATCGAGGGGAGCATATTGTTGAAGAAAAGTGATCGGAATCAGGATCGAATCCAAATGTATAGGTAAAAGAGTGGAAAAAATGCAAAGTTGTCTAAAAGTATATCGCAGGGCCTAACAATAATTCAATTTTTGACGTTACACCTTTTGTACTTTTATCGAGCCCCCCCCCCTTCCGCCCCTTCCTTCTACGAAGAGAAACCAAGAAAGCTTCTATTTTAAATATATAGATGAATAACAATTATTTTAATTATTTATTAACTGTCCAAATGGTCATTATTATTCTTATTATTGTTATACCATTAAGTCATTTCCCTTTCGGGGTAGGCGTGAATTGCTCGGTTGGAAGGTAGTAGTGTGTGGATGGGTATGTAGGTATAGGGTAGATGGGTATATAGGTATAACGTATGGGACAAATAGTTTGAATGAACATTAAAGTTAATTTCTAATGGTTTTAAATACGAATTTAGAAAACTCAAAATTTAGTTCAATAAATAAGTTAATTTTCCACCGCACACTTTTTTAAATTTTGGACTACATAACAGTTTCGAGGTTATGATTGTATTAGGGTAGTTGTCGTGACAAAAGTCAGATCCCTGCGAAAATAATTTTTCTATGATTTTGAGCATCAAAGTAATATTATTGACAATGTAATTTGAAATAAAAAATATTATTTTTAGTGAAAAAATTTTTAAACTTACAAAAAAAGATGATTTCAACAATGTCTTAAGCAATTTGATTTTTTCTTACTGTCGCTTCTTATCAATTTTTGAAAAATGGTTGAATTATTTAAAACAGTAAAGTTGTAGGGAATATTTTCCCCGCAAAAATAAGAAATGATTATTGATTTTTAGGAATTTTTAAAAAGGCCGTGTAAAAATATTTTCGGTAAGCTTAGACACTTCGATTCAAAAACTTAGTAAGAATTGACAGAAAGAAAAAAATCAATGAAAAAACTATTGGATAAATAATTATTGTTCGTGTGTTTTAAATCTTTTTTTAAATAAAAACAATGTTTTTTCTCCTATAAGACACGACTATTATAAAACTACTCAGATTATGTGTTCAGTTGAAGTACTTTTTACGCATATTAAAAAAAAATCTGTAAAATTTTTTGTCGAAATTTTCGTATTTCTATATGGATTCTTTTATATAAATTTCTGTATTTATTATGAATATTATGTATATTTATTATAATTGCAAATTAATTACAGGAAAAATTAGGGGAACGATAATATTTCAAACAATGAGGTTTGCTTATTTAATTATTTTGAGTATTTTTGTGCAAACCATTAAGTACTACTTAGAATAATTATTGATTTAAAAAAAAGAAATACACGTTTTTTACTTGCAGTACAAGACAAGAATGTGATTTTCAAATTATAAACACGTTTCCTTACTTTCTATCATATTTTTTAGCCAATTTTCACCAACTTAGTTATTCTTCTGAAAATTAAGTGTTATTTAGGTCCCGCTTAACTCAACCTAATGCAATCAAATAACAAATTCACATTATATTGATAAAATATATGTGAAAATTGCAGAGGACACACTGTTAGAAGTAAGTTCATAAACTTTAATGAACATGTTAGTGAAGCTTTTTACACTACGGTTAGCTCAAAACTCATTGAAATTTCATGCAATACTGAAATTGAAATAGCCTTATTGAAATTTCAATGTAATGAATTTTTTGTAAATGTTCATGAGTATCCTATGGATATTCCATGTAAATAGTGAAACTTTTCAAAGAACAGTTCTCTGAAATTACTTCTTTCGAAATGACAAAGTGAAACAAATTTTGTACATATAATTGCAAAAAATGTATTAATCGATAGAGAAATATATATCACATACAATGCTTCTACATTGAATTTCATGAATTATTTTTAAATTTTATTCATATTTTCATTTAGGTTTATTATATTTAATAAAAATGTCACTTCATTTTCAAAGCATGTTTATAAATATACGTAAACCACAGTGAAATTTATTCAGCCACTAATAACATTTTATGTACCAGCAATCACTGTAAAAACTGGGATTCGATTTAGAACCTAATTCGGTATTAAAACATTTCACGCAACAAAACAATTGTACTTCAGTTTGATCCGCCAATGTAATAAAATAAGGTCGATTTGTGAATTCAAAAAGGCTAGAAATGAGAATCATGTGCCAGCAACTAAATCTGATGAAACAAATTTCAAACTGTCAAGTTTAGAAACCAACGTAACTCCGAAATGACATGTCAATGTCGTGCGCGTTCCAACTGTTAGATCTTTTTGAATTTTAAATTTACTTAATACTGAAATTTTCAGTATATGTCAACTTGATGCTACGTCAGTTTCTAAGATCCCATGAAGGACTAACTTAAAAAAAGAAATCTATAATCAGGGTTATGTCCAAAATAGAATCAGAATACGTTTAAAAATGACATAACCCTCAAATCAACTGGTTTGTATCATTTTTAAGCAATATTTCCATTCATTCAAAATCTCACAAGTTAATTTTTCAGCCTATATTAACTTGTCCGTAAAATTTGCATGTTCCTCAAATCAACTATTTATATAACTTCCAAGTCCGCAGTATAAAAATTTTAAGCAGTCCGAATAATTTAAACATCAAATTCACCTAAATATAAACTCCTGAATATTCTGAGTCTTCAGAAGGATTTGCTTCAAGACGACGGAATCCTAAATTTTTGACGCACTTAAATGATAAAACATATACTTAAGAAAATTAGCTCAAGATATTAATTTTTGCTGTTGAAGTTATTTAAATTGATTCGTAAAACATAAATTTATTCAAAGACTCTGTATTACGACGCCGATAGCAAGTGCTATAGGGGCAGCATTTAGATGGTTCGAAAATTCTTTGGTACATACTATTATATACAGAAATAAAGGCGAAAGATTTTGCAAAAAATTACACAGGCCGACAAATTTTAAAGCAAGAGACCAGACCTAACATTTCCGAAGGATTTTGATGCGCTGAATCCGAATCCGAGCACAAAATTGCTCCTGTACGTCAGGTTTTCAAGATATCCTGACCTAAAAGTGCAAAAAACGCATTTTTAGCTGTTTTTGAGGTTATGTAACGGAACAAGAAAAATGTCTACCACAAAAGCTAATATGGAATTTGAAAGTA
>JAABKJ010003912.1:0-25173 GCA_011634705.1 Andricus grossulariae
TAGCATGGAACAGAACCATGTCGGTAACATGTCGGTAACAGGAATCTTGCGTTAGAACTCCCCCTACCTGTCTACTAAATTGCCTAATTTATGCTTACGATAAAATTGGGAATGTTTTAATGTTTATGAATAAATCATTTTTACAATAATTATAGTTGAAATTATAGTAATAATAATAATTATAATTGAAAACCACGCTACTCACTTATGTATTTATACTATGAATAATGCCTCGCACGAAGTGCGACGCATATGCGCCGCATATCGTGCATATCATATTTAAATGAATTTCATGAGATTTCCGAAGATTTCAATGATTTTAATAGATTTTAAAACCTCTCAAGGCATTTCAATCAATTTTCCAACATTCAAAAAAATATAAAATGTCATACAATTTCACTGGATTTTATAATATTTTAATGTATTTTAAAGAATTCATTCACAAGAAGTGTGAAATTTTGTAGGTTTTCACAAATTTAAAGTGATTTTCAAATGTTTTGAAATTAATTTGAATTCATTTGAAATTCACCCTGAATTACTACTAATTCTTTCAGAATTCTTTCATTATCTCTCTCGAATAGTTTCAATTTAACTGAATGCTTTCAAATTAAACCAATTCTATTCATTTTAATGGATATTTTTCAAAGTTTTCAGTTTGTGTTTAATTCTTTTGAATTCCCTTGTGTTTTTCCAAAATCATTTTAAATTTACTAAAATCAATAAAAAATGTTGGAGTTTAAAATTTGTTCCAATTCATTTACATTTTTCAATTTTAACTTTGATTATTTAAAGTTTTATGGATAAAATCTTCGGAATGCTTTCAAATCCAAAAGAACATTAGTCACACTATTGATGCATATATTGACTTTTAGTCACTTTTTGGATTAGAAATTAGTCTTGCTGCAAAAAACGTCGAAATAAAAATTATTGCTTCGCACTTATGAGATATTCTTTGGAAATCTGCTTTTCGAAAACATCGCATTCAAAATAGAATACACTTTTTACAAATAATATTATTTTATATTAATAATTAATATTATAATAATATTTCTTAAAAACTGAAAGATTGGTAATTACTGCCATTATTCTATGTATTATTGATTTTTCTCAATGTTGTACAACTTATATAATAATGAAAATTAATATTATTCATAGTATTTATCAAATTGAAACTTATGTGTGACCGTCCGCGAAGAAAGGGACTTAACGCGCGGTAGCTTCATTTTACAGGAAAAGTTATTGAAGATGCGGTTCAACACAGGAACTCTGTAAGAGGGCCTCACTTTGCAGTTGAATAACAGTTCGAATTTTGCAGATAATTGAATAATATTTTTTATTATTGAGGAGCAAATAAGAAACTATAGATGGGTGTAAAAAGCTAAGAATCTATTTTTTCCGCATCAGGTCCGTTTCTTCGCGGACGGTCACATATACTCATATACATGTTATAAGGAACAATTCACAATTTATCTTAGAAATAACATTTCTTTCAATTTATAAAATAAAATTTTATTGCGGAAATATAATTTACAAATATGTTAAGTGTTAAACAAATTTAAGATCCAAATATAATAAATTAAATTATAATTATATTCACAATTTTTTCAACGTAATAAGAATGGCAGAATTTACCTACAAATAAATTATGAGAAATCCATTACTCCTTTACAGAGAACAAAAATTAAAATGAAATCCTTATTGGAGTCTACAGACATCATCCTATGGTGCCTTCTAATTATTTTATAGAAATATTTTGTAAGATTAATTAAATATAAATAACATAGAAAAAATAAGTATTTGGCTTATTCTTTTTCATGAAAAATAATTAATAGGCTGGCGCAAGACTACTAGTAATATTTCAAAAGTGTATCATGCTAGGATAGGTGGAAATTTTAGCCTTCACAAAGGTAAGTATATGGTACTGCAACTGCATATGCCTTTTTGGAGAAAATCTTCTAAACGTAATGGTAAGTTATAAATGTCAAAGTAGTCATATTTTTCAAATGTAGTATGTATTTTATCAATCATGTCACATTCTTTTGTCGATTGACGACCTTTCGGTTTCACGAATTACAAGCAACTGTCCGGAATTTGAGGTTAGAGTACCCGATCTGATATCCTAACCTTAAATTTTGTATATTTCATTTTATTTCGTGACACTGAAAGGTTTTGAATCGACAAAAGAATGGAAAGACTGAGAAAATACATTTTATACTTGATAAATGTTACTATTAATACATTTATGACTTACTTTTACGTTTGGAATATTCTCTCGAAAAAGTTGTGTGCATTCGCATGACGTCATGCTAAAATACTCAATTCAAGGCTTCCCGCTCTTCCGGCCTCTTTTTTCAATTGGCCAGACACTGACGCAGGCGTGACCGTACAGCTCGTAAAGAGACCGCGGTGGGAGGTGACGAACTGCGCAATTTCGAATAAGCGTGTATAGGGGATTTAGATTAGGTGAACTTTCGGATAGGCGATCTTTACAATAGGCGGAAGTTCACTGTACTGAATATTTCAGCCAAATAAGATACTTCAGTCGAGAAAGAAAAAAACTTCAAGTAAATATACTGGTCCGCCAGGGATTAATTCCTGGCAGACCGGCCGAACGCAAGCATTACGCTACAGCGTAATGCTAAAGTAATGCTAAAGTAATATGGCATTATAATTATTGAAGTAAGCAAAATAAATATGTAAACCGTTGCAATTATAATAATACGTTAAAATTTACGTTAAATGAGCATGCCGTAACTGCAACAAGTTGCTTCTTCGGCGTTAAAAAGTAAAAAAAGAAAGGTGAGCACTTTTCAATTCTGTAGTTCATTTATTTTTTATTCTTTGATCTTCTTGAGTTTTTTCTTATGTATTTTTATCGGTAGAAGCCTCATTTTTGTGACCATAGCTTCTTGAAGTGCAAATCTTCAGATTTCTATCAAACACCTATAAAATTATTTGGACGTTTTCTTCTTAAAAATAAAAGCATTTGAAGAAAAAAAAACTTTTTTTTAATTTCATGTTTTTAATTATTTTGTTTGAATTCTTTTTTATTATTATTTTAACCAGCACCATCATAATCCTAACTGTATTTCATTTCGATTAAAAAAGTGCGTTGAAATTGGGTGAATGGATTCGGAAATATACGCCTACAAATTTGGCGGGTCAGCGTAATCCACGATGTACTCAACGGGAGAAAAATGAACTGTGTACGCAGAGGGTTAAGAATCCAAGGGTAACAATTTTATGAAAATTCTAAACCATTGGAAAAAAAAAAGATATGCGGTCGTTTCGGCTAGGGATTGGGGCTTCCTTCAGGTCAGTTAACTGGAATCTCTCTAAAGAGTAATAACGAAACAAAGCAAATATTTTAGCAACTTTTTAAATAGAAAATTTAATGTGTTTCAAATGATAGGCAAATGTATTGACCTAAAGATATTTATATTATAACAAAATAATATTTTTGTGCACCGGGTGTACGTGTTTTTGGCATTTATGAACATAATGATATTATGCTTTTGGAAACAATAGCCTTTATAAGATTTACGGCACCTCATTGTGCAAGCAGAGCTGATATAACCCAAACGTTATTTGAAACTGGTCTTAAAGTGGTATTAAATTGGTATTTCATTTTACGAGGGTATAATTTGCAAAAGCATCATATTATTATATCAATAAATATCAAAAATACTTATCTCCTGTGCTCAATACATTTGTCTATCATTTGAAACTCATTACATTTTCTATTTAAAAGAAAATCGAGCATTCAACTTACTGCGACTATCTGCTTCGGGAAGCTGTGCTGGTATTGGATCATCATGAGCTTGCGCAGGAATATCAATATAATGATAATGTTGTAGTTCTTTAGCGGCCGCCGCTTAAATTTGCGATGCAGCTTCCTGTAGATGATGTTTATTATCGACGTTTTTTCCTACCGAATCAACCTGTCGTTTAATCTCCATTGGTCGGTCTTCTAAGATACGAGTAGATTACTCCTGACGTCCATCACCTTAGCGATGAGAGTTCTGACTAAATTTGTATCCCTTTTCGCTTTTAGTTTCAAACTTTGCGCATTTATAACAGAGACGCATCAATTTATTATTTCATTGTATTATCCGAGCCGATGCTCTTCCACGGTATTTCTGTTAAAATAGTTGGCTCCCAATTTCTAACGCCAGCAAATGCATCCTCAGCAGGTACAGTTGATGTTCCACTGTTTACCTTTCGTCGCAGCTTTTCTTGCTGGACAGCTTTTTGATTTGTGAGATCTGCCTGACCATCTCGCAGCTCACCATCATCACCGTCCCGCATGCTGTGACTCCCCCCCTCGACAATCTTCGGGAAACAACAATAGTTTCAAAATACTAAATAGACTCTCCATATCTCCAAGTGATGTGATAAGACGGGAGTGCCTAATTTGACATATTGGGTAACATCTGGTTGTTTCTCACCATCCATGGACTGGGTTGCAGCCAAGTACATGACGGGGGGATCTACATTACGTTGGGATCCGAAGCGCCAGAACCTTCATAATAGTATATCGAAAAAGTTGCAGAGGTATAGCCTCAGGGATTGAACCCCGGACCTCTAAAGTGAAGTCCGAACGCCTAATTATTGTTATTGTTATTAAAGTACCATTAAGACAAATCCCTTCTGGGGTAAACGTAACTCGCCCAGTTCAAGCCTCCGTATATTGCCGCGGATCATCGAATTTATATGTTAAAAGAAAGTGAAGGATGTGTAGGAGTAGGGATATATTTTAGATCATTCTAGGATTCCCGTGTTGCTTCTTAAAATAGCACGTTTGTCTCGCAACATCGCTTCGACGCGGGTCGCTGATCATTCTCTCTAGCAGTCACCCCAGGCGGAGAGCTTCTAAAATTCATACCTTTCACTTTAAACACAACCACTAAGAAAAGCTCTCCACGCGAACCAACTCGACACTCAGTTTTAAGCCACTTCTTTGCAGTCTGCCTATGGGTACACTGCCATTTAGTTTACCTAAATATACTTGTTTCGACAAACGTTCTCCCTCCATTGACTCAACATGCCCAAACAATCTCAACAGATTTCTTTTACTCATGTCAAATAGTTTTTTATTTTCACCGCATTCGTCAAGGACCCACTCATTACTGACTTTGGCGATTAGCGTTCTACCGCATATATTCCGCAAGAATTTCGTGCCAGCCGCATATCAGGAGAAAATTTCTTACTTGCCCCCTACCGCGCTATAAAAATTTACACCTACAGGAAAGTAGAAAACAGGGTGTAAAAAAGCAAGTCTGAAGGGCTCTGTAATCCACTCATTCTGTAAAGGAAATTCCTGTAAAAACTTTTTGGTAATTTTTGTAGACTCTGAGGAGCCCAATGCACAGCTGTTGTAGAAAGACAAACAAATATGGCTATATAGACTTTTCTAGTGTATTGACCACCACCAGTAATTGGCAATAAATGTAAGGGACCTGTGTAATCTAACCCTCTGTGTTGAAAAGGTCTAGATCTGGTAATACGGGCTGTAGGTAGATTTTTCATAATCTGAGTAGGGAGAGCGGCACTTTCACGTGTGCACGGTACACACTTATGAATATGTGCTCAAACCAAATTTCGAGCTCCTAATAACCAATAAGTTTGCTTGAAAACTCTCAAGGTCAGTTGAGATGCTCCATGTAAAGTTTGTTGATGAGCTTCGGCAATAATTAAATCGCTTATCCGATGTTCTGGCAAAAGAATTGGATATTTTTCATTGTAACTTAGAACTGAATTTTTTAAGGGTCCTCCCACCCAAAGAATATCATCTTCATCTAAAAACGGATTGAGGTTTTTTAACTTACTTCCTGGTGTCAAATTAATTTTATCTCGTATACGAAGAATCTCCTTATTAAAATTTAAATTCTGGACATACCGTATCAAAGATTTACGAGCCAGATTAAACTCAGTGGCCATATTATCAAGCAATTCTGCTGAAGGTAATTTCATAATTCGAATACGAATAAATCGTACACAATATAAAGTTATACGTAACAGGCGTGGCCATGATGAGGTTGCTGGCGAAAACTGCCATTCAGTTGGTTCTTCTACGGCTACATGAGCGGAAACTTCACGAAGTCCTAATTTGACCTCTTTTTTTGAACACGTACGTGGTTCTGGCCAGGTGGTGGAATGCGTTTTCAACCAATGAGGTCCTTCCCGCCAAAGTTGAAGAGAGATTAAATCAGAAGTCGGAAGACCTCGCGAAGCATAATCAGCGGGATTCTGCTCTGATGGTACATGTCTGAACTTAGCTAGAGGAAGTTTAGTCTGTATTTCAGTGACTCTGTTACCTATAAAGACCTCGTAACGAGAAGGATGCTGAGATATCCAGCCCAAGAATACGGTTGAATCCGACCAACAATAAATAGGGACACCAGAAATTTGCATCGCTTCTTGCACATATATAATCGTTTTTTCCAACAAAACAGCGGCATTAAGTTCCAGTTTAGGAATGCTAATGGTCTTGATTCTGACTACATTTGATCTAGCATATACTAAAGTAATATGAGCACCATATAAGTAATTTAATACGCCTACATAAACTACAGCTCCATAAGCTCTACTTCATGCATCTGCGAATCCATGCAACTCTATGGCTAGATTTTACTTATGTCAGATTGACTTATCCAACGGGGAATATTGACTTTATTTAATGATGGAAGTTCTTGACAATATTGGCGCCAGTGATCCAAAAGGTCGGGAGGGATTTTCGCATCCCAATCGATTTTACGTAACCATAATTCTTGCATCAAAAGCTTAGCAGTTATTATGACAGAAGTGGCCCACCCTAAGGGGTCGAAAAGTTTAGCTATAGTGGACAGGACCATACGTTTGGTCGGAATAATTTTCTCAGGAAGTTGAATTTTAAATTTAAAACAGTCCGATGTCGGCCGCCAAACAATACCCAATACTTTAAGATTTTCATGTACACCGCTAGAGTGATCAAATGCTAGCTCATGATTGCCTGATGGAATACCTTCCAGTAATTCGCCATAATTACTGGCCCACTTACGTATATGGAAACCACCAGATGCTAAAAAATTAGATAGTTGCTGGCGGGTCTCCCGAGCAGATTCAATATCGTCTGCTTCAAACAAAGCATCATCCCCGTAAATATCATTTTTAAAATATGAGCAGCAAGTGGAAAGCGACTGCCTTCCTCTTGAGAAAGCTGCTTAAGGAGTCGTAGTGACAGATATGGAGCACATGCTGTTCCATAGGTACTGTTAGTAACCGATGAGATTGTACCGGCATTCCTAAGTCAGGACGCCTCAAAATGCGTTGAAAGTCACTATCTATTGTGTTTATCAAGATTTAGCGGAACATCTTTTCAATATCAGCTGTATAAACAATTTGATGTCCTCGCCAACGTATAAGAATCGATGGCAAATTATTTTGTAACTTATGACTTATCATTAAATAATCATTCAAAGAGGTACCATTAAAGGTTACGCTCGAAGCGTTAAATACTACCCGAGTGCGAGTGGTAATACTATCTTCCCTCAAAACGGGATGATGGGGAATATAAAAAAGCGGATAATCTGGTGCATTGTGAGATGACACTAATTTCATATATTTTAACTACTCATATTCAGTTGAAAATTCAGTATATTCGTGGCCTACTACAGGGTTAGCCGCTAAGCGTCGTTCAAGTTTATTGTACAGCAATGGGGTCCTAAAAAATGAAGCACCGATGTCTAAAGGTAGACTATTTTTGAAGGGTAATCGAACAATGTATTGACCGAACTATGTCCGCGAGGGAGTGGAGGCAAAGTGTGCTTCATACTCCTTTTCTTCGGACCCAAAATTATCCAACCGAGAATCGTATTTTGTGCAATAGGTGTACCTGGTGGTCCTTTTCCTAAACCTTGTATAATAATGTTATCATAATAATCAACGCCGATTATCAGATTAATCGGTGCGTCGGCATTAAACAGATCCCTATCTGCAAGTTGCAAAGCTTTCAAATGTTCATAAGAATCCCAGTTATTAACTTTACCTGGCTTGTACCCTAATAATTTTTTAAGCACGTACGCAGTAATAGGAACGACTGGTTCTGTTATATAAGCTGACTCTATTGTAAAAGAAACTGTGCTTTTCGTGACGCCCATTAGAACTTCACCCATTCCCTCAACAGCAATATCAACCTTTTGACGTGAAATACGCAAAAACTGAACAAGAGATTCCATAATAAAAGTAGCCTGTGATCCAGTATCGATCAAAGCACGTACTTTGTGCGAGCGTCCATCAAATTTTTTCAATAACATCTGTGCCGTAGCTAACATACCTTTAGACTTAACTCATTGGACATTTTTAATGTTTGATGTTTTACCATTGTGAACAGATACATTTTCGCTAGGTATGTATGCGGGTGTATTACTTATCGGGGGCGTAGTATTGTGCAAGTTATTCGGAGGGTTTCTCCGTGTCAGACGAATCAAAGTATTATGTGCACGTTGATATTTTGAACAACGATATTTACTGGGACAATTTCGAGGTCTATGGCCAGGTTGAAGACAATTAAAACAATGATTTTAATCTTTAACCTTGGCTAATCTTTCTTCTAGCGAACAATCTCGAAATTGACTGCATTGATAAAGCCTATGATTTTCCTGATACAAAAAACGCATTTTTGTGTACATTCAGTTGACACGTGTGATTTTATACTGGAATCTCGTGAAGATTTTGATTTATTTGAGTGCTGTGTATTATTGTTACTCGAGCTAGATTTTATACTGGAGGCTTCCAAGAAACGAAGTCTAGATGTAATACAAGATATCAATTCTTTAAACGTAGCACAATTAGATGATCCACCTAAAGTCTCATGCCATTCTTGCCGTGTACGTGTACTACATTTTTGTACAGTGTAAAAAACCAAAAGATCATCCCAAGAATCAACTGAACGACCTAAGTTATGCAATGCGGTTACAGGCACATTCATAGTGTCACGCAAATGTTTAAGCTGAATATAAGATTAATTCTCCATTGAAGGAATTTCATCCATATATTGCAAGTGAGCAAGAACCAGACGGCGTTAATTTTCGTACTCCTTGACTGCTAATTTCCAAGCACTATTAAAATTAGCATCTATCACTTCAAAAATTTTAGAATTTCAATTTTTGGAAGAGGATCTAAAGTATACATCGAATTACTCAAAGTAATTACAGGCGATTTTGACGATAATTCTTCAGACTCTGTCGTTTTTACCTTATTCATTCCAGTGAGTTCGCCGTAGAAGTCATTCATGTAATCCAGAGCGACGTAGTATTAATTTTCTGCTTGATTATAAAACTCCTTCTGGAAGTAAATGTTCGAGTCCTTTTCTTCTTCGGTAGCGGCTTTTAGTATTTTCCTATGAGTTGTCTTTATAAGGGACCAAATCTTCGTTAGTTTTGCAATTCGTCCTTTAACTTTGGCTGGAGTAACATTGACTTGAGCCAATTTTTTTAAATTTATCAGAGCACGACTAAGTGCATCTATATATTGAATCTGCTCCTCAAAAAGATCGTCAAAAGTCCTCATGTTGTAAATTCAAATTCACTCCTATGTGCAATGAATCACGTGACTAGGGTTGCAGCCTAACAGCTTCACGCCCTGATGAAAAGCAGATTATCAGTCACTTTTCCCTCACTTTTCACTTTAGAATCCGTCTATTTTAACACTATGCACTTTCTACTCAATGTTGATTCAATTTAAGCTTAATCCGGGCTTGGAAGTACCATGTTCCGAACCGAAACAACTTTTGATGTATTGTTATTATGGAAAAGTCAAAGTAATTAAATTTCTCGCCAAAGGGATAACCTCTTGGTTCGATTCCTATCAAGTAAATATGCCGGTTGCTCGAAACCACAATGTCAGGAAAAATGAACAGTGAAAACAACGGTTCTATAATTAACTATGTGTCTTTAATGAGACATCTTAATAACTTACAATTGTGAAATTAAGAGAAAATGAGTAGAGCAATTGATGTGAAAACATCGCGATAACATGCGATTCAGCTTATAATGACCGAGCACGCACTTATATGTCACCTCGGTTATAGGCAATTTGCGACTGACCCAAGTTCACATATCCTTTAACGTGAGGAATTTCGTTGATTCGCACAGATCCTTCATACGATAAGGCTTAATGTGCTGAATATAAATTTATCGATTAAATTTTCTAAAGACAAACAGGTTTCGAAATGTGTTCGGGTAGACTTAGCTTTGACGAAATATTCAGAATATAATATGATAAAGATAAGCCTAACACCGACGCAACCGGAACGTGCACGTCATCCACTCCTGCTCCTACTATCCTAGAAGGTAAGCAAGAGTGGGGAATTTACGCAAGAGACTTCATACAGCACTGTTCCTTGGACTCCGGTCTCTACCCGCGGATGACCTTACGCGGCAGACGGCACACTTAGAGATGAAACTTTCACCTCTAGATACTTTTTTAGAGCTATCAATCTTTGTGGAATGTTATGAAGAACAGTGTTGTCATAAACAGATGAAGTGAACCCAGAAGAAGAGCCTTTTACAACCGGTTCGCAATGGACTGAGCCTGACGCTGGCAAGCCGTGATTTTGTTGAGTTGGCTAAGAAATGAAGCATTCATACCTCCAAGACAGCCGATTATGAGAACTACAAGATAGACTTTGTATCCTTGGTGTAGCCTGCTCAGCTCGAAAAGAAGTGGTTGATATTTCGCCCGTTTTTCTTCCTCCTTTGCCGTGGTACTACCATCGGCTGATGCCGAGAATTCAATCATCATACAACGGACTCGAGTGCCCCCTGGGCGTATGGCAAGACGGGCAATAGGTCAACACCATAGAAGTGCCTAAGATCGTAATATAACACTTTTAGAGCCGGATTGTGTCTCTCTATGTATCTGTAGCATGCATATTCTTAGCATCCACTGAAAACATGTCCAGGTTTTTCTGGCTAAGGTGTCTATAATGCCGTCTTGACAGGCAAAAATAAATCCCTCAGTCTCCGACCTCAATCCAGCAGACTTGAGAAACATGTTCGATAGATCCATCGATAGCTCTTCTCTACGTATAATGCCATAGAATTTACCATGAAGAGGCTTGTCAGCATGTTCTCTTTGTAGAAGCGAATGTTCTGCTACCTGTAAACGACTTTTGAGCACCAAAGTTGTTAGTGATTCTAGGGCATGTGTAGTGTCGCTGGAATCAAATGGGAGGTCAAGCTCCTCTGCGCCCTATCTGTGATACGGTATAGAAACGCTGCAGCATTGACAATTTCATTTTGATGTACGATAATTTATAGCCTCCATCCAAGAGAGGCCTATTTTGGGTGGCACTGCGCAATATTGGTGACGTAACTGCATAATTCTTTGCATTGGGAGCTAGCCCAATGCAACGATAAACTTTAACTTAACTTACGATAAACTTTAAGTCCTGTAAGTGGTCCAAGTGCATATATTGATAAATATATATTTTATTCAAACATATAAAACTATGTATTTCATTACCTTGTTCCACTTCTGCGCAGCAAGTCTGATTTATATCGCTTCTATCGCACTAGTTATCGTCACCTTAAGCCAAATTGGAAATTAAAAATGCTTATAATTGTATTTAAAACACAATTCTTACGTTCACAAAGGGCTCAACCGATTAAAGCAAATATAGAATAACTCAATTTTAACCACTTCACATGATATTTGATTGGAGTCAATTTTTATTCACGATTAAAATTTAAATTATGTAGATGCGTTAGTAATCGTCAGGCACGTATCCAAGTATTAACACGAGAAAATTATACTAATTTGATAAAAGGATATTTAAACTTACCTAAAATCACATTTTTTATCACACGCCGCAAAAGCGAGTCTTGTTGTACAAAAAATATTGGGCCATCTGACAATAGCTAATGCAGTGACGATTACCAGTGCATGTACGTTATAAAGTGTGTGTGATATTTTTATTCCTGTGCGCTATTACTGCTCCTTTATTCACCAGGAAATAGATGATATACTGCCTGCTGGAGTTTGCATTTATGGTCGTTTCTTCTTCTAATGTTTTACATTTTCACTTCTTTTCTGTACTTTTTTAGGACTCACTACTTTTCTCCACTTATACTAACGATGTAATATGAATATAGCATACTTCTATCATTAACTTTTGACAGTAGAAACCGTGCAAAATCATTATTTGACATCCAACGCAGGTAAGGGTCAACTAACCCCTCGTGGTAACCGAAGGTGGCAGAAAATCCCGGTACTTCTAGTGTTAACAACCCAAAAAGCAAGATCTGTGTTTAATAATGTCGAATTCAATTGCATAATATCGAAAAATCGAAGTGCTTTTGAAGTAACACAATCTACAATATCCTTCTTCGCAAATTTTGTCAGATTTTGACACAAGTTCCTCTGAGAGATACTATACAAGTGTCCTTCAAACTTGTCACAAGTGAGTTTTGATATTTTGACATTGACGGATTTGTAACTCACCATTTTTTTAATTAAATGTAAGTCACTGTATGCAGCAGCAACTGGCAAAGGAGCTTCAAACCAAAATCGGATGTGAATTTTGATCACAAAAAGGCACAATTCCCTAATGGCTTCAGTTTCGATAGATGTTAACATATACGGGTTCCGAAACATCCACATTTTCAGGCATACATGGCAATTACCATCCACCGCGCATAATGCATTAGTTCTGGAGCCATAAAACGAATACCCTGAACTGAAACATCTCCTAAAAAAACTATGGCGAGCTCAAGTAATTCACGGAAGTCATCACGGGGTTGATAATTTTCTTTTAACTGCTATAGAAGTTATAGCAAATTATAATTTGCAAATTGAATTAGGTCGAGCATTATTTCAGGGACATAATTTCTGCAAGCAAAGTACAGCAAATCTTTTTGAAAGCGCTGTTCCAAACGTACGCATGTCCCCTGAACTCTGTGTTAAAACTGCATGTATCGATGCATATTCCTTCTATACGGTCAACAATGTCCCATGATTCAACAACCTCAGCCGCCACAACAGAAGCTTGAGCAAGTCCGGTACCAGTCTCCATCTGTGGCACACCCAAGATTTGAAATTCACCAACACTAGATACTAAAACACGCAATCGTTTCACCTTTTCCCGTCCAGTCAATGATAAAACACGTTTTCCATCCCAGCGGATTTGTAATCTCTGTTCTAATTTAAAATTCCCCTTTAATTCAGACGCATTCATCAATCGTTTTTCGTTTCTAACTTTTGCTATGGTGCTTTTAATTAAATTCAAATCATCTAAAAACAATTTATGATGAAGCTTTCTTGAAAATATATTATGTATTGAACTATATTTTGGAAAACTAGTATTTTAAGTCACCTATGTTGTGCCCTAAACTCTCTGCTGTACTTGATGCGACATACATTTAAATCATACTTTTCTTTATCGTCATACATTTCTTCATTATCACTGTAGTTTTCAAATGATATGCAAGAAATTGATGAATGTACGGAATGAGGAAAGGATATATCAGAATACACCTTGCGCCTTTCTCCAACACTATAACTCCATTACGATCCTTTTCTTTTTGTCAAATTGAAAATTGCGTTGTTTTTCCTACCTTAATTCGTAAAAGAGCGTCCAGGTGAGCTATGTCAAACAGGATATCCAAATTATCGCGGAAGTTCCTTTTTTTCCTTGGAAAGCACTTGAACTGCGCTCGCTTTTCTTGTTAAGGTCTTTCTAGGGTTTATGTAGTTCAATCCATTTTTTAACACAACGATGTTTTTCCCGCACAGGAATTTTCACCTTATCCCAGAACCCTATTGCTTGATCTACAACACATCTAGATATCGACGTCAATTATTTACAATACGTGGATGTTTCATTGCTTATTTAACATTGTTTCGCACAAACTATACTTACGTGGCACTTCTATGTATTGTTTTTCCTAAAGGATATTTGAAGGATAAATGAAGGATATTTTAATTTTATTTTTATCAGAATCGTTCATTTTTGTGATCAACTTAAGAGATTTCTCGAAATACTGTCAGCTGAGAAATAAGTCCTAATCGCATATTCAATAAAAAGTTAACTCCAGGTACGATTCGCAATTTTTTCACTTCTCAAATGAAAGTTAAGTTTAAAAACGACATATTTGTAGTGATTGGGGAAAAAATGCTATACTTTAATTTAATTTCGTCAGTTCAGCATTTTATTGAAGTTAAGAAGGATCCTCTTTTTATTATAAGGGTAATTTTCGGTGAAAAAAATAATTTGTCGTTTTCCTGTATATTGTTAAGTCATTTATGTACCAAGAAATCCAATGAATAACGCATACATTCTTTAAAATTCAAGATATAATATTTTACCCCTATAAAGGGTGCGTCCTGAAAAAAGAATATTGCGTTTTTTTAGGACACCCTAATGTAGATATGATAACCCATAGATAGTAGGTTTCAGATTAGTGTATTTTGATATTATATTCTATTCTCACTGTAACTATAATTTTCAATATTCAATATTATTTATCGAATCATGGATTTTGCATACATTTCACCTATCTCTATATAAATTTATTTACATTTTATATCTCTTTTATTGATCATCTGATTTTGGCTAATATATTTGTCAAATTTGATTCATTATTAGAAATGAAGCTGTTAGAATCAGACCCACCTGAAACAGTGAACGTACAGGAGGATGTAAACAAGTACGTATAAAAGGACATGCAAAACGACGTACCAAAGGACAGCAGTGATCTTTTCTTCAAATTTTCCTAAATTTTCATAAATACATCCAAAGTCCCCCTGTTTAACAAGGTTTTGGTATCAAAAACAAAGTGGTAATTTTTTCTAATATGTCTCATTTTCAGAGAAAAACTTAAATATCTTTCAATTTCGTTTTCAAAAAGAGGACGAAAGTTTTGCATTTTATCTCGTTTTCAATACATGTTAAATATTCATATGAAATTCGCTCATTTTTTACAATAAAAAAGAATCGAAAAGGATATCTAACAAATTATTCAATGAAATGTGTCATATTCACTGAATATCTATGACTACTCTGTTATATATTGGCGTCTTGTTGAAAAGTTATATTCGCGTTCTTTTCCTATCTGAGTTTTATTTAAATGAAATGTGTTTTTGACACTTCGCACTGATTCATCACACTTTTCAACTGACATTTGAAAAAACAGGACCATTGAAAATGTTTTCATTTTTATACTTAAATTCAGAAAACATTGTTCTTATGCTATTTGCGGCATAAATGGTTTTGTTCCTAGATTGAAAATAATAAACCCATATTTGATAGACGATGTACGATGGCTCACACTGAATCGACGAAACTAATTAAAAAAATATTGAGGCTAATGTTCCAAAAACGCATGAAAGAATTTTTTGTTCTGACATTCTGACGGTTGGCAGGTTTACCCTTATGAATCGTCGAACTCTCATATTCGAGGCTAATATTTGATCTAGAATTTTTAAGTTTTAATTGAAACTAACAGTTTATCAATTAAATACCATAAGAGAAATTACAACAAATACTAGAATACTTTTTGAATACTAGCCGTAGAACTCTTATATTCTCGGCTAGTATTGGACTATTCGCAGACAGCCCGTGGATTTGATATGTGATTCCAAACTCATATCCCCATTAAAATTATTTTTGAAGCTGAATTTTATAGTTTTTAGATGTATTTGGGCGGGGTACAAATTACTCCGTCACAAGTCCTCCTTCACAAGATACGGCCACTGGGGCGATTACCAGGCAGGTGCCCTCATCTTTCCGTCTAGTTCAACATTTCAAGACAAAAAAAAACAGATTTTGTTGAAATTGGTTAATTGCCAGACCTCGGATTCCATGCACCATCATACACAGGCGTATCCAAGTAGGAAGACAAAAATAAATTGTATTTTTTGACCGTAATTGATAACAAAAGAATTGTCCTGAGGAATCACTTGAATTTAGTGGGTCCGATCTATGGCCGGCCAGGTGTGGCATTTCACCATTATAGTTTAGTCTTACTTAATTTATTAATAATAGCGTAACTTAATTAATCCTACTAGGAATGACACTAATATACCGAGGTTCTTCCGACGAACACCGAAATTTCTTGTTCTACTTCTCTTATAATTTTACTTATTTTAATTTACTCTAAGATAATTAATAACAGCTAGTTTAGTTTAAATCATGCAAATTAATAATGCAAGCATTTTATCTGATGAAAGACGTTTATTTTGTCTAGGTCGTGGTTCGCAGTTTCAACCGGTTTCAACCGCCCCAGTCAAAATGTACTTCCGAATCCTCTCGGGCCTCCTCTCCATCCTCACGATTCTCCTCTTCAGCTTCCGAATCGCTGACTTCAAGTAACGTCCTGTCCAGTTCCACTACACCTCCTCCGGCCCACTTGGTTCGTCTTCCGGGTCCTCAACATACCTTTGCAGGTGGAAGGCATGATATCGCCCCGCCAATCTTCCTTCTGGCGACGCCAGCTTGTAAATATTGGGTGAGATTACCACCACTATATTCTAGGACATCTAACGCTTAGCGCGCCAATCTGCCTGTCGGGTTTTTGAGGTTGTATAGCCATCGGAGGCTACTGTGGTCAGTCACCACTGAAAAGTGGTAACCTTCGAGATAGTACCGAAACTTTCTGATGGCCCATACTACGGCCAGACATTTTTTCTCGGTAGTAGAGTAGTTCCGTTCCCTTTTAGACATCACTCGACTGGCGTATGCTATCACACGCTCGTGCTTGTCTTGAATTTGGGTAATTACCACCCCCAAACCAAAATCACTTCCGTCCGTTTGGACGCAGAATGGTAGATTGAAGTCGGGGTACGCCAATACAGGCAATGACCCCAAGGCTGTTTTTAGAGTCTGGAATGCCTCTTCCTGCTCGTCGCCCCAGGAGAAATTGTAATTTTTCCTGGATAGACGAGTAAGTGGCTCACAAATTCTAGCGCAGTCCTTGATGAATCGCCTACACCATGATGTGGCCCCTATGAATCGTCTGACTTGTTTAAAATTTCTGGGTCGAGGATAGTCAAGTATGAGGGCGGACCTTATCATCGTCCACTAGCAACCCATATTTGTTCACCTTGAATCCCATAAACTTTACTTCCGTTTGACAGAATTTACACTTGTCTGGGCTGAGCGTCAGCCTAGCTTCATTTAAGCGGCTAATGGTCCGCTCCAACCAGTACAAGTGCTTGTCAAAGGTTTCAGCGACGACGATCACGTCGTCGAGATATGCAAACACGTGGGGCCTCATTTTCGGGGTGATGCCTTGTCCATCAACTGTTGAAAGATTGCTGGGGCCCCGGTGAGTCCAAACGGCATACGTTTGAATTGGTACAACCCTTGTCGTGGGATAGTAAAAGCCGTGATTGGCTTACTGTCTTTACTTAGAGGGATCTGGTGGTAAGCCTTGTTCATATCTAAGGTTGAGATATAACGAGCGGAATTTAAGCGGTCCAAGATTTCCACCATAAGCGGAATCGGATATGCATCTTTCTTCGACACCTCATTAACCCGTCGAAAATCAATACACAGACGGTAATTACCGTCCTGCTTACGGGCCATTAACACCGGGCTGCACCACTCACTACTTGACGACTCAATCAGATCCTGCTCAATTAATATATTCGCTTCTGCGATTAACGCGTCACACACCTTAGGTGACATGCGATGATTCCTCTGGCGAATAGGAGGATTCCTGTGCGTGTCGATCACGTGTTCGACAAATTTTTCGCGGCGGGTAACTTATCGGGTTTCGGTTTTATTATACCCTTCAAAAACTGTTCTAACCTTACTTTCTCTGCTTCATCCAGCAACGCAATGCCTTTACAAGTGTCCATTTCACACTTTTCATTTAATCTCAAAATGGTCCAGTAGAGTGGGCCGGTAAGGACTAACGCAGAGGGTTAGAATAAGTTCAAATCACACATTTATGTGATTCACTTTAAATATAATTGGATCAATAATTAATTAACAGATTTTTTTTATAACGAGTTGGCCTTCGCCCCACTCGAACTAGATTTAGAGTCTGAAAACACCGACATTTACTATCGGAGGAACCGTACCGCCATTTTCACCCGACAGAACGTTCTTTATATAGAGTGGTTTGCGCGACCACTTGACAGGATAGATTACTAATTACCTTGTTCTCTTTTTCTTCCCTGCGAATTTAAACGGAACTCAGAATTACACCGCACTCGCGGGGGTCCACGATGACCCAGAAGTTACATTATTATAAGGGCGACCCGAGTCGGAAACGAACTGACCTTGCCCGAGGTCAGCAACCAACAAATTTCAACGGCGTGTGCCTACCAGTTCGGCACACGACGTTGAAACGAATAAGTTATTGATGAGACGTGAGAGATGTTAAAAGGGCCTACCTGGCAGAAGCCGCGCTCCTCTTGATCATCCTCTCATTTGTATTTTTAAATCCCTGTGCTCTGTAAAATTTCGATTCGGTTGGTTTTGTAAAACCGCTTATTTGTTCTTTCCACGAGGCACTCACTCGGAGCCTGGAATTACGAATCACATTTTGTAGAATGGCTTCTCCGTTCTTCCTCTCATAAGAGTCGGAGCGCCACTTGCGTCTAGAGCGTAGAACTGCTGAGTGAGAGAACGATCAAACAAGAAGGACAACTGCCAAGTTCGGTTTCCCGCAGCGTGGTGGCGCACAGTCAGCATGCGCTAGCCTTCACGGCAGGGGCAGGGGTGGGGCTGACTAGGGTCAGCACGCAGATTAATCATGGCTCTTGTTTTTTCGAGCGCTCTTACACGTGTGGGAATCCCGTCCACCACGCATGCGCAAGGAAAATCTCCTCTTCGTAGTCACTGGTGACAGCAGACATCCAATGCAGCCAATGTCACAGGATCTGACAGTTGTTGTTATTGTTTTGTGGGGGGGTGGTTGATCCACCCTTCCACCCGAGTGGAATATGAAATAACAAACAAAAATACCAAGGAATTAGAATAATTTACGGTGAATCGTTTAATTGGAACCCTGTGGTCTGACAATCTGTTGTTCAGGTCAGATGACCTAACCTCCCTAGTTTGTGACAGTTCACGCCGCATTTCTACTTTAAAAATTGGTTTACATTAATCAAATTCAAGGTGAGCTTACGACAATTATTAATGATAATAGAAAATGAATCATTACGATGTGATGAGATATTAAGTTGTTATTGACGTTAGCAGTCTTTGACTTTGAATACAATAATTGAAATCACACCAAAGGCTAAGATTCTTTTGAATACTCGCCGTAGAACTCTTATGTTCTCGGCTAGTAAGGCGCTGTTCGCAGACAGCCCGTAGATTTGATTCGTGATTGCAAACTCATATCCCCAGTAAAATGATTTTGAAGCTGAATGTTATTGTTTTTAGATTTATTTGTGCGGGGTGCAAATTACCCCGTCACAGTACATATATATTATTGAATTAGGAATTTTGCCCTTTCGAGCTTATATCAAAATTCAAGCATTATCTGTTTCGTATTCAACACCACTCGACGTTATTATATAAACATATTCCGCATTGTCTATATAATTGTAATGTTGACTAACAAGACTTCACAACTTCTTGACAACATTTCATCACCAGTAACCAAATCTAGCTATTCTGTCTGCAAAAATTTTCTGGTTTTTTTATGATGGGCAAGAATTTCGTACAAAAATTGGGTCATGAAAGAAATTTCTAATTTTTGCATTTGATTTCGGAGAATGCGTACCTCAAATCGAGTATCGGCATTTGTATCGTTACTTTCAACAAAAACAGACAGCATCGTATATCCCTAAATAATTATAAAATAAATCACAGTAAGAAGTAAATCTTAAAAGTCCGCATATATAACGACGGAGTTTAAGGTGTGATCAAAAGAAGAACGCGAGCACGGAAAGTCAGCATCAGTCGGAAATCTCAAAGTCAGCTCGCCTTGCGGAAAAAACATGCGTCATGTTTCGATCGTAAAGTCAGATGTATAATGCGGAGATTCAGTAAACTCACGATGGACAGTCTGTCGATCGAGATGACTGTACGCCTGAAGTACGCAAACAAAATTCAAGGTTACGTGCAGCGCTATAACAGAGATAACATGATCGGAGTAGAAAATAGCGTTCTGCAATTATCGTATTACCAATTCAGGCGATGAAATAGTCCATATCATTTTCGCTGAAAGAATTGTACAGTGAACCCTCGTTAACCCTCGGATTGTCACATAAAGATACTTTACAGTCTTGGCAGGAATATACAGAGCCCATGATGCACTGTTATTGCCCCGATAGCTCTATTTTTCTACCCGAACTCACAAATTTTCAGTCACTTCTGTTTCGCGTCAACGAGAGTTCATTGTATTTTGAAATTAAAATAATTTTCGCGTAGCGTCACTAGTCGTGTCTCTATGTAAAAGCAAACTCTTCTTCGCGTATCGCACTCCTGCACACACGCCGTAATGCGCACGGAGCATTTAAGCGAGTTCCGCCCGCTTCAAATGAAATTCATCTCCGTTTTAACGTACTTTCTGGCATTTTATACTTACTATGAAAAATTCTGATCAGTCATGCGGCTTTTACATTCGTTTTCGACACCATATGGTAAATATACTATGTCAATGGATGAAACGTCGTTTACGTATAATAAAGTTTATACCTATAAATCCAAAAAAACTTATAGCTTCAGTGAACACATCAACACTTTTCTCTCCAAACGAATGTAGTGAATGACCAACATGTGGAACATATACAAGGCTAAGGAATTTAACTCTTGTATGCGGGCTTGTACTCCAATATTTTCCAGACATGTTACTAGCATTATCGTAGGATTGGCTTCTACAGTTACTAATAGAAATATCATTAACTTGTAGCACTTCCAGTGTTACTTTAGAAAGTGATTCACCTACGTGACTTGATATTGGCAATAATTGTAGAAATCGTGCATATACTTGACCGCGTGAACAGTAACGAAAAATTATGGATAATTAATCTTCGTGAGAAATATCTGGCGTTGAGTCCGGAATACCAAAATACATTGCTTCCTTAATTTCTGCAACTATATGATCAAATTTTTTTTTAGGCATCAAAGAAATAAATTCCTTCGCGATAGTTTTCGACAAAAATGACGTGTTAACTCGGCCTTTGTTGCCATATAAATCTGTGCCTCTGTAGAAACGGATGAAACTTAGCAATTAGTTCTAAAATCCCTAAATAATTGCCATTATCATAAGATCCGAATTGTTCATTTGTCCCTCGAAATGCAAGACCACGTTCGCATAAAAACTGCACGACATCCACAACATATGCCAAACAACCATGCAATTATTATGTTCAGTACTATTTTCATGACCATTAAGTTTCTCATGCGCATGTTTCCAATCCGAAAAAACAACTTCCACCAAAGTATTTACTAAATTATTTAAAAATAATGTGCAAACATAACTGAACATGCTTCCCGTAGATTCTGAGTACATCAACCATTTACATTCATGCGTTTCTTGTTTCGCCAAAGTTCTTTCAAAAAGCCGAATATTGAAAGGTCTATAGTGCCATATAGCTGGATCTTTATTTATTTCACCTATGAATTTGAATACATACAAACAATTTTCTATTACTAACCTTCTTTAAGAGTTACTGTTTAATTGATTATTATTTAAAAGAAACGATTAATAACTCATATATTAGAGGTGTGCAGTTCGTTCGTTCACATTTTCAATGCAAATTGGTACCTTTTCGGTCACGTTTAGAATATTACATTTTTCGAAATCGAGTTTAATTGAAAAAGAAATTGAAGTTTCTATAGCTCTCTTTAAATACAAGGTTTTTTTAAATCGAAATTATTCAGTTGGTATTTGAAATTAAATTCACCTGTAATGCAATTAGAATTTGAAAAAATCGAGTCAAACATTCGAATAGTCGATTCGAATTTTTCAAATTCGAATTGTATTTCATGTCGATTTAATTTCAAAACCAACTGAGTAATTCCAATTTCGAGAAACGTTGCATTCGTTTGAAAAATAAAATTAAGTTGTACAAAGGCACTTTCATTTTACTATTGAATAGAAAATATATGCTCACAAGCTTAAAGAAAAAAAAAGTTTTAAATTCAAAAATAAGTTATTGTCTAAATACCTAGAAGTGTGTTTGAAAATTTTTAATTCTGAGTTAGCTATTCAAGATCTATTTCTACAGACTCATCATTACAAATTTGTGCACTCGTTATTATCCCTGATTCGTCATTTTCTGAACTTTCAGATCCTGTTAGGCATTTTAATATCATTTTATTATTTAATACTTGTTAAATTATTTTAATTATTTTGAAATAAATTTAATTAACACTTTCATACATAATATATCACGCAGTTCATTCAACAGCCGCTTTATACTTAGATGATAAAATCACAAGCATTGTGATTTCTGCTGTTTATCCTCGATAGCTTCTGTCCTTAAAATTTTATTTTCTACCTCTCCAGAATTGCTATTTTCTTCAGAAGAGTGAGCAGAAGACAATAAATCTTGATTGTTATCAGTTATAACTGATTCAGATTTAGTATTGAAAGGAGTTGTTAGTTTTGGAAGTTTATTGTTATCGAATTCTTCTCTGTTTTTTGTTGTTTTCTTTTCGATGCACAACTTTCACATTTTCTTGACGTATTAAAAGTTTAAAAGCATTTAAAAAACACACTCGCACACATGTCGACTCGTCGAAAACTCAACCTAAACTTATTCAAGTTTTTAATTTTTTGGCGAAGATTCAAGTTTGAACGTAATTCTCCTCTGATGCGTTAATGTCAAGTGTAGGAATCTTACTCAGGTTTGAAGGGTTTGATATTTTGATGACGAATCTATTGAAACCCTTACGACACGGCAAGCACTCGCCTCGGCACTCGCAGATATATTAATTCATTATTTAGACTAAACTATTTATGTTAACTGAGGTATATCAGTATCGAAACATTATAGTCACAAGAAGCATGCAACAAAAGAGTGAACAAAAGAGAAAAATAATTAGTAAAATAGTATTAAAAATAATAAATGTGTAAATTTTGATAACAACTTTTTTTTTTAAAGTTGAGGAAAATTCGGGGGCCCCTTAAGCTTAATAGAGCCTGACAATACCTCGAGAAGATTGTGTAGTTCTTTGTTTAAAATTGAATGCGTTTAAGTTACACAGTTTCTTGTGTTTTATGTAAAACTCGGAGTGTGGCATTTAAGCCCGTATACACTGTTACCCTTCATTTTCATCCTAATGCTTAAAAAAATTAGAGAAAAAAGTATTTGCCTTTATTTACTGTCTAGTATTACGGAATTTTCCGTACACCTAACCCATTTCCAACTCGTTCAAATTACGGAAATGTTCGTAATACTAGCCGCAGAGCTATACTAAACCGAGTAATCTTACGAAAATTCCATAATACAAGCCAGTGCCTTGTCTTTCATAGAATAAAAATTCCAAAATCCATTTTAATGTCTTTAAAAACTGCAAAATTACAATACAATTACCCGTGTGAAAAACTTTCGTGGCTCTCTATTGTTTCTGTGTAATTTGCTTTGAGTCTAGACTAGCACGCCACAGACTGACTGTCCAGTGGCTAGAATGAGATGTAACGCTTGGATCGACTAGATTCTAGACCGGTTGTCTATTTTGCTAAAAAATAATTCCTAATTAAATAATTTATTTGTTTAAATTAATAAGACTTTAGTACATTGATCATGTCGTTAATTTAAAATATAAAAAAAAGTTTGTTGTACATAAAAAAATGAAAAAAGAGTTTCCACAAATATTGAACATATGCAAAACTTTTGATATAATTCTACAATATTATGTTGCTGTAACTTTGTCCCGTCGCCCTAACTCATTAAGCTATCTGAAACTTGAAAAATATTCTTTTTTGCGAGATACGAACTTCAATTTATTGCAACATAATATTTATTCCAACAAAAAATTAACCATTTTTGAACATTAAAAGTATTTCAGTTGTGTAAAAAAATAATTTTAAGTGAAAAAACTCGTATAATTATACTTGTTATTAGGTTATGCAATAATTATTGTTTATCGTTTTAAATAATCAGTACGTAATGCTTAATTATTATTTAAGCATTTAATAAATACTTATAATAAATTATTTATGTTACAATTTTATTTTTTGGAATACAATAAATATAATAGATAGATACATTATGCATATTATAATTAATGTCAATTTATTATAACTTTTCTATGTAATTCAGTTAGAAGCAAACTTTTTTTCTTTATAAAACTTGGCGAATTTGATTATTTTGGCACAAAATAATACCTTCGTTCTCCTTAAGAAAAGATCAAGTCACAGAAGCGTATTTTTAAACAGAATGATCTCAAATACTCGTACAATTCCTTTTTTGGATGACATCTCCTACGCGGCACCAAGTTCAAAGAGACGTGTATTTAATATGTCATGAATAACCTTTAAATTTATAGTTCATAGTTCGAAAGTTTTCCTCAAGTAGAGAAAATTGCTCAAAAACCACGAAATTCGTGAGAAGTATTTTAATTTATAAGTGATGGGGCATAATTTCTCAAGTGTACCCACCTAGAAAATGAAAGTTTTCCGATCGGGCTAAAAATTGGCTCAGTTGTAGTCCTATTAGATCGTACTCGTCACACCAAAAATTAATCAATTTTGATAACTATTTATCCAAAGTGGAGGGGGTACAATTTTTGTTTTTTTAAGAAAGGCCTTACTTTTAAACATCTGTAACTTTTTTCCTATTGCTTTAAACAAAATTTCACTCTCAATGTTTTTGATAGATTTTTTCACAAACTTTTGGGTGGTCGTACCGATTTTAAAAAAAAGTTAAAATTTGACCCCAATCTTTGAAAATCAAAAATAAATTTGCATTTTTTTTCAAGTTTGGACACTTGTTTTTCTTCAAAATAGTCCTAAAAGAAAGCTGAGATTTTTTCCTATGAGACCCTTAATTTTCAGAGTGGCAAATTAATTCGTCTTTGAGTAATAGAACGATACGTAAATAAGATGCCATGATAGGGCGGGTGGCGTGCGATCTCCCCTAGTGCGCTCACGCCGAGGATCTTTTTGCAACGCTTTAGTGCCAGTTTTTTAAGTCAAGTAATATAATATGGTAATATTATGTGTCTTTCTGTTCAATTTTTTGGCTATAGTTTCAACAGTTGTTTTCTTTGCAGACCTCTTT